>JAURVB010006606.1:0-12288 GCA_033002965.1 Piper betle | reverse complement strand
AAAATTTTAACTCGGACCTTTTGAGGCAAAAGCCTGTGACATAACTTAAAATTCAATTTGACACGGGCTTTTGCAATGGGCTGTTGGTGCCAAAATTTAGTTTCGGCATTGCTATGCCAAACGCGTAATTAAATATTTGTCATGGGCTTGCAAAGTTGTGACAAATTTAATTTTCCAAAAATTTTCCTGACAAAAGTTTATTTTTCCCACAACGACATATCTTAAATTACTTTTGACAAATTGGGAAACTTTATCCCTTCTATGACAAAACAACTGATAATTATTACTCGGCAAGAAGCAAGAACATATAATTGATATTTAACGTATAGTTTTAAAATTTCTTTTTCATTTTAAAGATTCTCCATGTCTATTCCACTCCATGACTTCCCAAGTCTAACTCCAAAATGATTTTTCGTCTTTTGTAATTGACTTTCTGACTCTCCTTGAATATCTCCAAATTAAATAAAAAATATTTTGAAAGCATATTATTTTTTAGTTAAATCAATAGTCTAAAGAAACCTAAATAATATATTTATCAATTTCAAATATCAATTAGAGTAATATATCATTTTTAGATGCCTTTCTTCTTGTTGGATTGCAAAATTATATGAAATGATTTCGAGCCAACTCCACTCAACTCCAAGTCCTAAGTTTTTAAACTATGATTGAAAGTGGCTTAATCATCATTTAACATAATAAACTTTATAATGTATGATTCGGAATCATACATGGATATCTTGGATATTTAACTGCGGCGTTGCAGTGAACAATCAAACTTTTTCTGGGGGTATTTTCTTATAAATAAAAACATTCATTCAAATAAAAAAGATCAACCATTAGAGCGAGCACAACCATGAGTTCATATTCATTGCAGACATGCACATATTTGATATTGGTTGGGATCAATTACCTGCTAGAGCAAGAGCCAAATCAATGGGACTTGTAAGGTCTCCAAAGGTCAGCCTAACTAAGGCAAAGCCGAGACGAAGTGCCCGAAATATTCGCTTCTCTTCTTCTTCTTCTTGTCAATCGTAGGAAATATTCGGAGGTGTTCCTTCCCCATTTCAACTCTTGATCACCCTCTTCAATACTGCTGTGAAGATTGGTCAGTAGATGCAAGAAAAAGAATCCATTTAATGATCATGATATTAAAAGATGGATGCCACATATAAGAAGATATACAGATGTATGATAAGTAAAAAAGAGAAGAATGAAAACCTTAGCTAGTGTGTCTATGGCTTGGAAAGGAGGTGAAGATGGTGATGAAATTGTGAAGCAAGGAGACGTGAATTTATACAGGTATATATGGTGACTTTATCAGAGCGACTTTGTACTAGGTTTCAAAAAGGACAAAAAAATTCAACTTTCGAAAGTGGTGACTACATGGAAACCAAGACTTTATCGGAGCAGCTTCGTACTAGGTTTCAAAAGTGACAAAAAAAAGATCAACTTTCGAAAGTAGGTTACTACCGATGCCGCGTTCTATTACAAGCGTGAGAAGTCAAATTGATTATTTTGGTGACTACATGCAAGACACCCAAGACTCCACCAAATCAAGTCGATTATTTTCCTTGCTCACATATTAATGTTGGATTACTGATTTTGCAGCGGTTAGGGATGGGTTTAGATATATGATATTAGCTAATCTAATCTAAATTCGATTTGATTATAACTGATTCGAAACATTTTATGATCGAATTTGGGTTCGGACTTTTTGAATATATATTATATGCAAAACTTATGGATCGAGATATGGATTTGGGGTAACCTGACCCCTTTTGATCCGAATATGTGATATTTTATAAAATTATATTTTAAAATATTTTAAAATAATATTTTTTTATTATTTTAATCTATTTTTATATTAAAATTTCATTATTTATCTTATTTAGTCAATCATGTCAGATACAGATTATAGCAGATTTAGGTTAGATACATATATGGTAAATAAAATGGATATAATCTATGCATTCGGATCGAATTCAGGTTGGATTCAGACATGGCCATATTTGATTGATATTCAACCCAAACCCATCTCATATATGTTTCAGATTGTCATAGTATAAGATGTTGGTCTAAAAGAAAAAATTTATTTTGTCTGAACAAAAGCAAATTTTTCTAAAAATTGTTTTATAAAGCATTTTTTTCTTGTGAAAAATAAAAGTAATTGAGAGAAATTTTGGGAGACACAATATATAGGAAAAAATATTCCATTTTCAGCTTATTTTCGTGTCATCCAAAATAAAATAAAATTTTTTATGCCATTTCATTTTGTCATTTTAGGCCATTGGAATGCCCCAAGTCTTCATTATGTTGTACATAATGCAAATGCTTCCCTCCTTCACTACTAAAATATTGGTTTTGCATTTTAACATGATTACCTTAAGCTTCTTTAATAGGATATGATAGGATCCTTTGCTCTCTTTTTTATCAAAGTATTTAACCGGATATGCTACCATGCTTAATTTGTGTGTAATTAATTCTATGCTTTACTTTATGTGATGCTCTAATGCTCTTTAGTACCAGTACCATGCTCTGCGTTGAACGCACTGCAAGGAAAGTATTTATTTGTTCGCATGTTCGCCCTAATCAAGATGTCGTAAGGATAAGTTCCTCATACTTATGTTAGGGAGAGAGACGGACATGTTTTGTCATTATTGCCCTGATAGGGCTGCAAATGGCAGAACTATGTACAGTTTGTCTAATATTGCATTGAAATTTAAAAAATAAGGATATATATATATATATATATATGTATATACAACAAGTACCTATGGCTCTGATACTATTTGTGACAAGACAAGAAGTACAAATTGACGGGCCTCAGCCATCTTTTAAAAATGTTAAACAATTAGTTGAAGATCTACGTTCGCTCCTACTAATATTCTGGATGTGACTTGAGCAAGTATTGCGATATGAAATTAATTTTTAGAGTTTTGCAACCAAACTCGTAAATAAAAGGAATTGATTGAGTTTTGGGAGCAATTAGCGATGGAAAGTTCTAGTGTGGAGCGAGCATATTGCTTTGAAAAAAGTGCTCATCTAACATGCCTCGGATTGGACGTTAAAAGGTTCCTTTGTTCTCTTGTTTAATTATCGTATGCAAACAAGAACATATGTAAGTTTATATCTAAACTATTGTTTTCAACAACAAAAACCAAGAAAAAAATGGTCATGAAATCTTAAACAAACATCAAAGTACATTATATTCAAAAGACTTGAACACTCAACAAAGGTAGGAAGTGCATTTTATTGATAAGACTTCCAAAGCTTGGACTAGGTGAGGATGGTGAAGATGGTCTGAAGTGCCGTTAGAACAAGGAGAACAATGGCAGCCAGCAAGGACAAAATGGACCAAGGATTGCTGAAGTAGTCATCTACTAGCTTGGCTCTCCACTTGTGCCATCTAATCTGACAGTAATCCTCTAACTGAGTTTCAATTCCACGAAGGTAACTCTTGCTCATGTAATCAATACATCCAATTCCAATTTGATTAAATAAGTTGGCAACATTCTCGTTGCTGCCAATATGGCTAGTAAGAACCCCATAGTTCTCTAGTGTATCCACATCTCTCGCGGTGTTGATGAGATCATCCATAAAGAAGGCATAAGGCGAGAAGTAGTGATCTACAGGCTCACACTCAGAGGTTTGCTCAAAAGCTATGAAGTTTCGGAGCACTTGACTGGTTGAGTCGAATACTTGAAGGTGAGGGAGTTGTAAAATTCCATTTTCAAACTTAATTTCAAATAGACTTGTTCCTTCCCTCGCTCTCACAATCTTGACACCCATTGCTCGAAGAGTCGATGCAGAATGATTCATCTTTCCGTCGTAGTTGGAGTTGTCTGCTTACAGTGGGCTTAGGAGGGCGGAATAGGTGAGCATGTACCAGATGGACCAAATGGTGGTATTTTGATGATATCTCATGTTCCTCTCTTATTGTTAAACGAACGTCATTAATCACCCCAAAGTGATTAGTCAAAAAGAACTTGAACTTTGTCAAAACCAAATTGTCTAAAGAATGAGGAAACCTAAGATGATCAGTAGTACGAAAGAGGTCGTAAATTTCCTCTAAAATGAATAAAGGAAGTTGATTCTCTAATAAAAGTAGATCTTTGTAAACGCTATTGAGAACAATATTGTTGCCATGTTGACGGTAATATCGATACGGTTTCCTCCTAGAGTTTCCTTGAAGAAAAACTCAAGGATGAAGCAGGCATCAAGCAACATGACTTGGTTGAACTCATCACTACCCAAGGATACATTCTCTACGTAACACTTTCTTGTTTCCGACTCATATCCTTGGATCAAGCTTAAATAACCAGCTAATGATACTTTATCATTTCGTCCAAGGAAGTCCCGTAAAAAGTGCCATTTCAAGTCCTGACCTTGCTGCAACTTTGATCTCTCCTTGACATTTGTGTCTGTTGATGCATGTGCATTTTGACCCAATGCAGGTGTGTAGTGGTAAGGCCCTATAGAAACAAACATGGGTTCATATGCACTTGGATCTACCTGCCTTAGGTTTCGTGGAACTCGGAAAATGGCCCAGTCAGGATGCTGCTTGAGGCTTTCCAATCTGCTTTCCATACACTTGAGCAGTGAAGTACTACTACTGGCATCATCTACCCTTCCCATGTCTGGTTAATGCTAATACATGCAAATATATAACGTCAGGGTACATGGTTATATGTAATTTAATTGAGAATATATATATATATATATATGGAGAAAAAGGATCTTGTACTGCAGTACAGCCATCTTGGCTGTGCTGCAGTTTGATCCCAGCCGTTGGATCGCCATCCAACGGCTGGAAAATAACTCCACACCCCCCCCCCCCCGACACCACCCACCCACCGTCCGGCCAGCCCTCGTCCAGCCCTTGTCTGGCCGGCCCTCGTACTGCCCCCCACACCCCCGCCACATCCCGGCCGACCCTCGTCACACCCCCGCCCCCCTGTGCCATTGCCTTGCTCTACTCCGGCCAAGCCGCGCACGACACAGGCGAGTCGTTCTTCCCGCGACACAGCGACCAGCGACGGCGGGATGAAGGTGGGAGGCATCAGCGAGGGGGTCCAGTGAGGAGGCAGTCGCGGAGCACAGCGCCGGCGTCGCTGGTCCCCCTGTTTCACCGGACTCCCCTGTTTCGGACTCGCCCCCGACCCCGGCCGTGTTGCGCGGCGTCCCGGGAGAAACAGCGGAAGCGAAACAGGGGAGGGAGTCCGGTGAAGAGGCGGTGGGCGGCGAGGTTGCTAGGGTACAAGGACGGAAAAACAGTCGCCGGCGAAACAGGGGAGGGAGGAGGAAATGCGCAGGGGTAGTTTGGTAATAAAAATTTGACTCGCTCCCACTCGAGTCAATATTACGAAATAAATCCCAAAAAATATTAAAAAATTTAAAATAAAATAAAATAATCGAATTCTAATGAATTATTTTATTTTATGGTATTTACCCTATTTTTTCATATTTTTCGAGAGGGGTAGTTTTAAAATAAAAACTTGACTCGAGCCCGACTTGTGTCAATATTATGAAATAAATCTCAAAAAATATGAAAAAATAGAGTAAAATACCATAGAATAAAATAATCCATTAGAACTAGATTATTTTTTGTTATGTTATTTTACTGTATTTTTATATTTTTGGGATTTATTTCGTAATATTAACTTGAATCGAGAGTGAGTAAAGTTTTTATTACGAAATTGCAATCGAGTCATTTTCCCCCGACTCGCTCTCCACTTGAGTTAATATTACAAAATAAATTTTAAAAAATAAAATAAAATAATTTCGTAATAAAAATTTGACTCGCTCTCGAATCGTGTCAATAATAAGAAATAAATTTTAAGAATAAAATAAAATAATTTCATAATAAAAACTTGACTCGCTCTCAACTCGAGTCAATATTATAAAATAAATTAAAAAATAAAGTAATTTCGTAATAAAAACTTGATTCGCTCTCGACTCGAGTCAATATTATAAAATACATATTAAAAAATTTGACAAAAATAAACCATTAGAACTCGATCTCGACTCACTCCTAACTCGAGTCAATATTACGAAATACATCTCGAAAAATTTGAAAAAAATAAAGTAAAATACCATAAAATAAAATAAACCATTAGAACTCGATTAATTTATTTTATGGTATTTTACTATATTTTTTATATTGTTCGGGATATATTTTATAATATTGACTTTAGTCGGGAGCGAGTCAAGTTTTTATTACAAAATTGCCATTGTTTCATTTTTCTTCACCAACCCTGTTTTCTCCCCCACCGATCAATGACAATTTTGTAATAAAAACTTGACCGCTCCTGACTCGAGTCAATATTACGAAATATATCCCAAAAACTATGAAACAAATATAGTAAAATACCATAAAATAAAATAATCAAGTTATAATGGATTACTTTATTTTATGATATTTTAATCTTTTTCATATTTTTCAAGATGTATTTCAGAATATTGACTTGAGTCTAAAAGGAAATGGGCATGGGTAGTTTCGTAATAAAAACTTGACTCGCTCCAAACTGTAATCAATATTATGAAATAAATTTTAAAAATATATATATAATAATTTTATCATAAAAACTTAACTCGTTCCCAAATTGAATCAATATTAAGAAATAAAATTTAAAAAATATATAAAATAATTTCGTAATAAAAACTTGACTCGCTACCGACTTGAGTCAATATTACAAAATAAATTTATTTTTTTAAATTGACAGAATTAGTTTATTTTTAAAATTTTATTTCATAATAAAAACTTGACTCATCCCGACTCGAGTCAATATTATAAAATAAAATTTAAAAAATATATAAAATAATTTCGTAATAAAAAATTGACTTGCTTCCGACTAGAGTTAATATTACGAAATAAATTTTAAAAAATATAAAAATAATTTCCTAATAAAAACTTGACTCTTGTTGGGAGTGAGTTAAGTTTTTATTACAAAATATATTATATATATATATATATATATATAATTTATTTTGTAATATTGACTCGAGTTGGGGACGAGTCAAGTTTTTATTACGAAATTGCCCCCCCTTATTTTCACCCCCAGACGATCGCCCCTCTCCTCTGCTTTTCCCTGCCACCGCGACCGCCGGTGAGTTCGCCGCCGCCGTCACCTACACCACCGCCGGCCGTGCTGTAACTGCCTACTCACGTGACTCCCAAGCCGACGCCTCCCGCCGGCCGTGCTGCGCCGCACTGATGGAGAAACAGAGGAACCGAAAACAGAGGGGCGAGGGAGGGTGGGCGGGGCGGGGCGCGGGGCGCAGGGCGAGGGCGAGGGGCGTGGGGCGCGGGGCGGAGCGAGGGGCGCGGGGCGGGGCGAGGGCACGGCGGGGGGGTGAAAGCCGGGGAGGGGGGAAGGGTGGGGGGTGGGGCGCGGGGCGTGGGGGGAGCGAGGGCGCGGGGCGGGCCGAGGGGCACGACGTGGGTACGTTTGCAAGGGAGGGAGGGAGGGAAGGGGTGGGGGGGGGGGAATTCTAGCCGTTGGATAAAATCCAACAGCTAGAATTCTGCAGGACAGCCATCTTGGCTGTCATGCGGGACAGCAAATCCAACCCCCCCCCCCCCCTATATATATATATATAAATATATATAAAGAAGGCTAGGCAGATGTTGCACACAAGTTGAGAACTAGCTCAATAATAATATTTCCCCTCTTTCATGTGCATGCCTCCTTCAATATTAAAGATAAAAATTGAATGTAGTTTGCTTTTTCTTTCTTTCTTTTGATCTTCTCACCATTGTTAAATCCATGAAAAATTAATGGTAAAAATGGTAAAATCATGCAACAATGGTGAAAAGGAAGGATATTATTATAAGTGCATTCCACCGTTATGCTCCCTGACGCCTCTCCAAGCTTTCTCTATTGTCTCTAGCATCTCTAGCATTGCACCGTCATTAGAACTAGAGTACCCGGCCTGCTCTATCTTCCATATGATCTTGCTATAAATGAATCTCAATAAAATGCTGCCTTTTTTTAGTCTTTGCTGTTAGGATTCCCGTGCTTGTTCGTTTAAGAGTTTTGCTGATATTATCAGTGTAACAGTACACATTAATATAGCTCATTTACTACAAACCAAAAAAAGTTTGCCGGCATTGGTTTTTAGTTTTCGGATAAGAGATTATTACTTCATTTTAATATGAACATGGATGTTCCCTAAGGATCTTAGATATAAAAATGATTGCATGAATAGGTTTCTACTGCTGTAAATTGGTCAGTAGATGCCAGAAAATAATCTATTTGCTCATGAATAGAGCAATATATATTAAAACATGAATGACACAGATAATAAGAAGATATATATAGATGTATGATAAGTAAAGAGAAGAATGGAAACCTTAGCTAGTCGTCTATGACTTGGAAAGGAGGTGAAGATGGTGATGATATTGGGAAGCATGGAGACGTGAATTTATAGGGGTATATATGGTGACTTTATCAGACGTGAATTTATACGGGTAAATGACGATTTTATTTGAGCAACTTCGCACTGGTTTCATCAAAGGAAAGGAAAAAAACAAAATATCGACTTGGACCACTTGCAAGACACCAAGCCTACACCAAGTCATACATTATTGTCCTTGCCCCATATTAATGTTGAATCTACTTTTTGATCATGATATTAAAAGCTGTATGTCACATATAAGAAGGTATATAGATTTATGATAAGTAAAGAAGAAGTATGAAAACCTTAGCTCGTGTGTCTATGGCTTGGAGAGGACGTGAAGATGATTATGAAATTGTGAAGCAAGGATATGTGAACTTACACGGGTATTTATGGTGACTTTATGAGAGCAACTTCGTGTTAGGTTTTAAAAACCAAGTACAACCACGTCATAAAAATCTGGCAGTTTGCTAACAGAAGTGAGGAACCAGGGGAGTGAAAGTGATACTTTTTGTCATTGTAGGAGGTATAAAGTAATTTTTGCATTTTTGAATAAGGTGAAAGAATAAAAAAAATTTTAATTATTGCCATGATTGTTAGGATTCAATAAAAAAATGAAATTGGGTAAATTTGCTAATTTATTAGCTTGACAACAAAAATTATATTTTGGAAATTCTAATTGAAAGAAACAGTAGATTTATTGTCACATGATATTCTGAAAAATAAAAAAAATGACAGATCAGTAGAGATATAAATTACATATTTATATTATTAACTGTTAGTTGAACTTAGAACACTAGAATATACTTTTCCAAACTATTTTTTCTTGCAAGCTCTATTTAGGAACTATATTTATACATTTTGAAGAAACATATATTATAGTGAGCCTCATTGCTTATAAGTTTTATGACATGCATAATTAACTATTTGCAGTACTTGTTTTTGAGAAAAAGAAAACCCACTGAAAAAAAAAACTGAGCAATCAACAGCAAAGTCTTCCACCGTTTACTTCAGATGACGTCCAAGTTATTCACGAGGAAATTTCGAAGCAAGTGACCGATAATATCATATTGAGCTTGACCTAGGTCATAGTCATCTACAATTATTTATAAATTGGCCCAAGTCTATAAGTTTAGCAATTCGGGCCTCTTTCCAGGTCAATGCCCGAAGGTCTTCACTTCCAAATAACTGAAAAGGGACTTAAATTTCAGTAATGGCAAATCATAGTTATCTACCTTGTAAAATTTTTTATTGGTATTCAAGCCAAATTGGGTTCCCCTCCAGCGATGCTCAGCACTATTGCACTCCTACAATTAATAAAGTCATAAATAAATGACACTATATTTGAATAAATATTCAAACAAAACAAAAGATCCTTGAATCAACTTATTTATTAACGTCAATAGATTTTTAAGTCCAAATTTGTCCCAAATTGGAATCTACATTGACTAAAAGAACTATGAACTGCTCGACTAACTCATCCCACGAATTGATTGATCCGCGTTGGTAGTTGTTGAACCATTTAAGTGCGTTGTCATAGAGAGAAGGTGGGAATTGCTGTAGCTTAAACTTTCTGCTCATCGAGGTCATTCCGCACTCGATCTTAAAGATTGTGATATAATCCAAAGGGATGTCATTTTCATCAAACTTCATCAGCTAAAGGATGGAGGCACTTTAGCGCTATTGTTGACTTTGTCTTTCTTTCCGATCAGAACAGCAATAAATACTGCTTGTGCATCAATTTCGGCCTTCAAATTTATATAACAAGGTTTGATACCGGTGCAGCTGACACTATTTGAACTGCTAGAAGTTCAATTGGGAGTTGGGGATGTTGCTGGCTTGCGGCAAAATTGTAGGCCAACAAAACTATGGCATGAACTTGCATTTGACTTATGGGCATTGTTATCAATGACATTGGGATGGACACCATAGTTGTGATTGACGGTGAAAATACCATGAAAACTAGTTGTTGGGGGCATGGAGGATCATTGTAAAACCAGAGATTTTGAGGAAATCCAGTTTTGGTTTAAGTGGTGCTGATCAAGCTAATTGGCTCGATTGACAGGTCGAGAGGTGAGGAAAAACAAATTCTAATAGAGAAAGATTATAAAACCCGATTATAGAGTTTAGGAGTAAATTTACAATTCATCAGGTTGGAACTTATGAACCTTGGACTAGACGCATGAGCTAAGGTTGTTTAATTCTTGAGGTAAGACTCATGATGACATGGCAGGGTGGTGGTGAAAATTTTTGAGGAACAGCCTAGAGTTTTGGTTGGAAAGACTAAGTCTTGGCTTGTTGGGTAGTTTTTGGTATGAATATTCTGGATTTTGGGGATGTACTTGATGAATCAAGGTGAGATACCCATGGGATTTGTTAGAGTTGGAAAATGATTTGGGAGATGGGTCGTTGCATGAAGAGTTTAGTGGGAGTGGGTTGTTAGGAGCCAACAGGCCCCAAAAGGGGATTGGCCTCCTCACTAGGTCCAAAGGATTAGATCAAGGAATAAGGCTACTCCGTTCGCCAGCATCATCCACGACCAATAAGGGACAAGCCCAACAATCTCCCCTTTACATATCGGGCGACCTCGAAATAATTATCGTCAATAAACTCCCCTTAAATTATGAAGTAGAACTCTTCTTAAATTATCAGGTGGAACCCATAAAGGGAAAACATAGGCTTTCCCGTTCACCGATGTTGGGACAAGCCCG
The DNA here is from genome assembly GCA_033002965.1 of Piper betle. Lineage (NCBI taxonomy): Eukaryota > Viridiplantae > Streptophyta > Magnoliopsida > Piperales > Piperaceae > Piper > Piper betle. Next base: position 1,180 of record JAURVB010006606.1, on the reverse strand, counting down.
ACAATCTCCCCTTCGCATATCGGGTGACCTCGAAGTTATTATCGTCAACAAACTCCTGTTAAATTATGAGGAATGCGTCAATAAACTCTCCTTAAATTATGAGGTGCGTCAATAAACTCTCCATAAATTATAGAGGTGCATCAATAAACTCTCGACGTCAATAAACTCTCCTTCAATTGTGAGGTGCGTCAATAAACTCTCCTTAAATTATGAGGTGCATCAATAAACAACTCTATTAAATTAATCGGGTGGAACCCACGAAACACACCCAGGTGTTATGAACTTCTCTTAATCCAAAAGCTAACTCAATGATAGTACTTTCACGATAGCCTATATACAAGCTACCAACATTATCCATGACTGATGTGGGACAAACCTAACATCGGCTTTATCTCTAACTTTATCCCTAGCCTCTATATGAGAAAAGTGAGGAGGGGAGTAGGCTCCATCTTCTCACATTGAGAACCCAAACCCTCCTCTAACTTCTTCTCCTTACTCCCTGATACACCACCCTTCTTATTAATGTTGGTTAGTGTGTTTAATGTTTTATCATACATGCATGGAAGCCTTTCATAACATGGTCGATGGGGGATGCATATTACCTTGCATTGCTTGTTGCGTGGCTATGCTGTCCTTTTTCTTCTCACGATGTGCATGTCTGTGCTTAGCGTTTTCATGGTAATACCTGCAAGTAGCAACCAGATTTTAACAAATTCTTGGGGTGAGGTTATATGATCTTAAAGGTTTGGATATGTTTTGTTTTAGGATTATGATGGGTTTAGTACTAACTTTTTAACCTGTTGAAACCTTGCTACGGGGTCTTTAATAATAAGTTATTGTTTGTATGAACCCCATGTCTTTTTGTTGCTAATGATTAATTGTTCTGGTAATATGTAAATGGGTGGTTACAAGAGGGTGATACATTTTCAAGTAGAGCTCATATCGTGTTGGTTTTATAATATCGGCGTAAGTGTTTATATATAAATTTGTTGGATTTATTAAATAGCTAACATGAGTGGGTGTACCATTATTAGTTAAAATTGTCCAGTTCCCTTGTTGGTGCTAGGATGTCTTTGATTTAATTATAATGATATGTATGTTGCATGAGCAGTACTTATAAAAGCTCTGCTTTTAATTGATGGGTGGTTGTATAATTTGAGTCCATGCATTATTAGATTGT
>JAURVB010006604.1:0-16294 GCA_033002965.1 Piper betle | reverse complement strand
TGTGCTTCCTTGAGTTCCGTTCACGTGTGCTATTAGCGGTGAATTCGTTCAGCAATTGAAAGGACTTCTCTAGGGACTTGGAAACTGATCAAAGAAATTCAAGAATGGAGCAATGGATCAATGAAGTTCAGGAAGATGTTTAATCAAATGATCAGTCGTGTGTTTGGTGGCCGAACCTGAAGAATCTAATGTAGTTAAGGATCGAGTGATCGTTTGGTTGGACGATTGATCGATTCAGGAAAAATTATAGAAAACTAATCGTTGGCTAGAGAGAAAAATGGGAATTGAGTCCCAATAGCTCTATTGGTGGAGAGGCTGGAAAGCTTATAAATAAAGCTTTGGAGAGTGGGTGGTTTGGAGCTTTCCTAGCCTCAAGGTGGTTCATGTGTAATCTTTATCTTGTATTCCTCGGTGGTTCATGTGTAAACCAAGGAGAGATCATTATATGAAAGGATTGCTCAAAGTGTTGAGCTGGATTGTAGGCTCTCAAGTTGTTGAGAGTGTCTAGAAGAGCTTAGGCCTTTGAGGAAGAGGTGGTAGGAAGAAGAGACTTCATTGGCTTCAGGTGTAAGCTTGTGAATAGAATGAAGCTTCACAGTGGTAGCTCCAAGGGTATTAGAGTTGGTATTAAGACTCCTTAGTACTTAGAAGGTGCTTAAGAGGAAGACTTCTAATTCACATTGGCACTTGGTGTTGGAGAAGGAAGTCGTGTTGGAGGCTCCAAGGGTGTTGGATGTCAAGCTTCTTGGCATGTGTGAAGTGCTTGAAGGAGGGTTTGTAAGTACAAGATTCCTTAACACTTGGTGTTCATAAAGGAAGGTCTTGTTACAACTTATAACTTGTACAACTTGGTTACCTTAGTGAAGTTATGAAGACCTACCCAACCAAAGGACTTTGTGGGCTAAAAAAAGGATGTATCATGTTAAAAAGCTCTTTAAAAATTATTTGTGTCCTCTATCTTCTCTCATTTTTGTGTGTGTTATACTTATTTAATTATATACTTGTTTGCACACTCAGTTAACTTCCTTGAGTTGGGCCTTGGTAGCGGTTGGAAATTAAATATACACAAGTTCTACATGTAAAACTGGGGCTTTTCGTAAGATGATTTTTGTTTTAGTTCGGTCTTGGCCCAGATCAAGTTGCTTACCTAGCCCTTGTTGTCACAACGTATGCATGGTGTGGTATGTACGAGCCACAGCCTTAGTCTCCTCAGTACTCAGCATCACTCAGTTGGATACTACACCGTCTCGGAATTTATTTTTAATTTTTTTAATCAAGTTTAGATAGGTTTAAGACCATGTTTCTTATGAGTCTAAATTGCATACCATATATTTAGAACCCTTTCGGACCATCCCAGTCCATGTGGAACCTGTTGGAGCGACTCCCAAAGGTTGTCCTGGCCACCTAAGGGTGAAAACTTTAAGTTTTAAGGTTTTGGTTCGACCCATATCTCATTAGGTATAACATTCATACTTCTTTAGGTATAACACCTTACCTATGACATCACCAAGTCATACCTTGGTTGTTGGGAGTTTTCCCTTTTCTTTTAAAATTACCCTCTCCTTCCCCTTTTTCACTCCTTTCCTCATATCCTCCAACCCTCCTCCTTTCTTCGGCCACTCATCTTCCTTCATTGGCCTCTTCCAATTGCTTTTGAGTTCTCCAAGCCTAGCCAAGGCCTAGGATTGTAATTCTTCGCGTGGTAAACTCCAAGAGACCTCCCATTTGTTCTTTGGAGGTAAGCCCTTCTCCCCTTCTTTCTTGTTGTGTGTGTTTGGGCTACATCCGCCTAGATTGCTGCATGTTTACATTTTTGTATGATTTTTTCCTTATAACTGGTTGAGTTAAGGGTAAATAGATGTGACCATAATTGTTTCATATGTAAATTAATTGTTACATATTTTTAAATGCCTCATAGTCACTATTTAGCACAAATCTGGTAGAAAATTCATAAGTCATGTTCTAGAAGGCCGTTTTACTTGTTGTTTATGTTATTATTTATGTTATTATGTTATTATGTTCACCTTTGCATATGATATGAGTTGTATGATGCAAGACGGGTGCCAAACTTAGTGAAATGTGGTAGCTTTTAAGGTCTGTTTGACCTAGCCCCACATTTCCCCAATTGTTACACCTTGATGCAGGTTGTTAATGATGTACACCTTGTGCATGCTTGTTGATATGTATATAGGATTGTTCATGTAATTTTTTTACACTAAGATAACCGCTTAAAGGGTATAAAACCCCTAATTTTTTGGTATGTATACTATGATGTTTGTATGTCTTCCCATCCTCTAAGATTGTGTTCCGTTGTGAGCTAGCTAAAAGAAGTTTATTAAATTCGATAAAAATTATGGTTGACCACATTAATTGTCTAATACAAACTTGTAAGTTTTGGTTTAATTAAGAAATTATTTAGATCGTTAGTTTGATCAATTTTTTGGAGTGCGTAGGAATCTAGGGTAAAACCCTAGTTCCCTAAGTGCGGATGTAAAATCCAAACACCTAGATAAATGGTAATGACATTACATAAAATTTTACCCATAGGTTATGTCCTTATAACACTATATCAAAATTTGGAATCATTTGGCTCAATAGATCTTACGTTAAAATTTTTCCAAAACCCAATAGGTCTACCCAACTCTAGAAATTACTTAGCAAATACCTCTCATTTTCGAGGCCATTTAGGCCCAAATACTTTGTGTGTGGACCTCATATCTTACTGGACTCAAGCACACCGTATTCGCTAGCACTACGCACTTATCCAGGCCCACTTGAAATCTCCAAGATCATGAACGACACTTAATAAAATTGGTATGCACCCCAGGAACACTATTCTTAACACCTTAGGCCGACTTAAGTAGGCCTTGTTTACCATGTTGGCCCATGGGCCAACACTTGTTAATTTCTACACCAATCCCTTAGAGTGTTAGAGCCCACTAGTCTAAATTTGAGCCCATTTGGATACTGTTTGGCCCATCTAAAAAATTATCTAGTTAAATCTCTTTGTAGGTATGAAACTTATCACTAAGGTTACTTACGACACCAAAACCCAACTAATGCTATCGAATGAGGTTTAACAGTCCACTAAGTAACATAATTAAGGTAAGTAATTTTTTTAAGTCATGCATGGTGGAGGTGTTGCCTTGTTTTGTGTATTGATGATGCGATTTAATTATAATTTGGGTTTCATCTCTTTGCTGGGGTATGTGGATTGAGCTCGCCAAGTTAAAACAAGGAGCTCAAATCATACAAGTATGTAGGATTCTTCTGCTTCATTTTTGTTTGGCTCATGTATGAGGTTTTTATTGAGTTTTAGACATAGGACGGTGTCGGCGGTTGCATTGTATCTATTTGGCTCCATGTATGAGGTTTTTACCAAGTTTTAGACATAGGACGGTGTCAGCGGTGCATTTTATCAGGTCCCTTTAATGTCGGGTCATTTAGCCGAATTTTTTCACAATTTAATAAAACATCAAGGATAAGATCCCTTCATGGTTTTCAAACTGGAAGGTCCAATAATTTATAGTTCATTCTCACTTATAAAGAGAATTTTACCCTCGTAGGTATTAGGTGTGTGACTAGGTTGAGGGATCTCAAATTCCACCCACCTTAGAAAATTTTGTCCTCGAAATGAGCCTAAATCATCTCTTAAAAAGTATTATCTAGTAGAAGACCTATAGTCCATTATCACTTATAAAGAGGATTTTACCTCTGTAAGTATTGGATGTAGGACCAGGTTGAGGGATCTCACAATCCACACAACTTATGAAATTTCGCCCTCGAAATTCTTATACTTGGCCCATTGCTAGCCCCAAGTATTCTTCTCTACGCATGACCAGCAACCTAGCCAACGTCCCTATTTTATCCCACCATCTAACACAAAACCAGATTGATTTGATACCATTTGGAATGATCCAACCCAAAGTATAACGTAATAAGCCTAAGACATTTCATTAAAAGTGGTTAATTACGTTAAAGATTTATAATTCATTATCACTTATAAACAAGATGTTACCTCATTAAGTATTAGATTTGGGACTAAGTTGACAAATCTCACGCACGCAATTTTAGAAATCGTGGCACTATCATTGTTCCAAGCTATTTGAGTACACGTGGCAAACGATATATTGAAGATGTGAGGGCATAAGCTATGGTGTATATATATACATATATATATATATATATATATATATATGATATATATACGTAGATTTGATTTGAAATGTTTTATGATATTTGGCCATGTCGAATTAAGTTAACTACTTTATAATGTATTCTAGAAGTTTTATGAATTCTTGTGAGTATTAAGATACTCATCTGTTAGTATTGTTTTATCAATAGTTTTTAGACTGGTAATTAAACTTATTTGATTATTGACAGTTTTCCTATATGTATGTAATGAGTGTTCGTGTATGTGACCAACATATATGTACAGATCGAGAGGCTCATGGTGAGGAGATGGTACCATTTTTGTATTGTGCTAAGTTTTCTATCGGACCAATGTATTTGGACTATATGACTTAAATATTTTGAGATTTGGGGCCTTGAGAATTTTGGGAATTATGAGTTACATGATGTATGTATGATGGGTGGGTGCCCTAAAGCCTATGTTAGTGTACTTGATATGTTATGTGTGGTATGTGATTTATTATGGTATTATTATTATTTTCGTGTAAGGTGTTAACTTTGGAGCATTTTAACAATCATTTGCAGGGTGTGTAAGCCTTAAAGTCGTAGAACATAACAAAGAGCTATTAAGATATACAAGACATATTCGATTCAGATGTGTGCATGTGTGTGATAGAGAATGCAGATCGGACGAGCTTACGGTTCATACCACTTGAAGGGCCCATGCAAAATCAAGTGTTAGGGTTTGACACCCTAACTCGCGATAATACCTCTGTGTATTTAATTTTTATCTGCAGGGTATGTGGAACTAGTAACCACGACCCAGTGCTTACTTTATTGTAAGATCAGCATCATTTAAGAATAAGTTACTTAACTTAAGAGTAAAACTAAGTATAAAAACTGGATCATGCATCTATATTATGAAAAGCTCAACCTCTTAGTTACACTGAAGGTGGTGTCTTAGTGTGGCTTGAAACAATCATTGTATATATTAAGCCACCCGATTAGTTAAAGGAGAGGTGTTGTCTCTCTTGTGACTCAAAACGCTCATATTAGAAGCCTTAAGAGTAAAAGTTTTTTATGGTTGTATGTTCAACACGCATTATGTATGCAACCCTGGTTACCATTTTAAGCTTCGTTCAGGATTGAGATCCACTTCCATAAAATTTGTACTTTAGTAATCCAACAAATAACTTTCAGAAATATAACATTAAGATTTGGTCTATTTTTCTAGCCAAATTAAAGTGTTACACTAAACCTCTTTCCTACTTATATGGTTCTGACTTATTCTCTAATATAAGTAGCAATTAAAGATTGAATTTATTGTACCTCACACACCACTAGTTAATTGGGGGGGGGTTCAAATTATTTGCTAAGTGCCTTACTCATATATTGATTGTGCTTACTTGTTTGTGCCTAACTTGATCATATATTTGTGACTATCATTTCCTTGTATTTAATTGGTTTAAATCGTTTTTGCTATTTTTCTTTCGATCGTTATAACGCCCTAAGGATTGTAAAATTCTAATTATTTTATTGAGTGTTTGTATTTAACTCTCACCTGCATTAGTTAACTGATTGCAAACGATTGTCTACTCCAATAGCTTCTAAATTGAGTGTACCTGATTCATCTCCATCTTTTTTGATCCAACATTTTATCGTGTAAGTACTTGACATTCACAAGACCTAACATCTCCTATGCAGATAAATTTTTCTGCCAGCACATGGAGACTCCCAACTGTTTTCCTTTTTTTTTTTTGAAGTGAAGAGAATACTCAGACACTTGAAGGGCACATTGGACTATGATCAATTTTATCACTACCAATACAGATTTTCAACCATGGCTCTTTCAAATTCTGATTGGGCAAGATGTTTATTGATAAGGAGATCAACTACTCGGCATTGTACATCTCTTGGAGATAATTGTCTTTCTTGGTCTGTGAAATGGTAACTAGTTCACGTACTGAGGCCAAATATGGAGCTATGGTGCTACAAAGCTTAATAATTGGCTATGCTATTTGATGGCTGATCTGTTATTCCTATAACTAATGTTCATGTTGTCTATTGCGGCAATCTAAGTGCTTTGCATCTCACCAGCAATCCAGTCTTTCAATCACACACCAAACATGTGGAGATTGACTATCACTACGTGAACAAGTAGCTTTGAAAGGCTTGAAACAAGACATGTTTCTACTTCAAACCAATTAGCTGATATTTTTACAAAACCTCTTCTCCTTCAACCATTCAATAAAATTTTATTCAAGCTCGGCATTGACTCAATGTCTAGTTTGAGGGGGTATGTTGAGAGATAGTAGTTGAGGATAAAAAATGTACTTCATAGTTTCTATTATTACTGTAGTAACTAGCACATGGTTTTTAGTTAAGTCAATGTAGCTTGCTCTACGCCTCGTTTTCTCTTGTACATAGAAAAGGGCTTGATCTATTTTCTTGAACAACAAGCAATATTTCTGAAATTCTTTCAAAAACATCCAATTGTTCGTGTCCCGTGTCAGCATGCGCCATATTTACTTGTTACCATTAGCGGTGGGTGCAATAATTAGGGCAATCACCCCAAAAAAATTACATAAAATAAGGTTTAGTTCGTCTCTAATACTGTTTTGTAATTAGAGCTCAATTTTAATTTCCATCTTCCATATTTGATTTGTCGCTCGCAAGTCGGGTCAGCAATGATAGAACTTGAAAACAGTGAAGAGTAAAGTTATTAATTTTTTAAATTTTTAACCGTATATTTATTTTTAAGTGAGGGCAATATTGAACCCAAGGAAAGGAGGCTTGAGTCTAGATCATAGGCATGTACGTGCCTCGTGATTATCACATGCTTGTGATCATCTTATGCAAGTAACCACCCACATTCAATGCTCACGGGTTTGGGTTAAAATTAAAAATTTGGCCAAAAAGGCCAAAAGTCTTGCATCCAAGACTGATCACCCTGAACCCAACCGACTACCCACCACCCCCGCCCTCCCCATGACTCCTACAGGCTACGGTCACGTCAAGCGCAACTCAACACCCACCTCCTCGTCGCCGTCCCAGCGGACACCGTCGGCCGCCTCACCACCCATCAGGTGCTCAACTTTGTCGTCTGCAGCCTCTACCAAAACAGCTTCGGGGAACCCAAAACAATTTTTAATGTATGTAAACCAAATTTCATCAAACGAAGACCCATGTTTGCGTCAACTACAGATTGCCAAGTGGCAAACATATGAAGAACAAGCATGATAACTGGAGGGCACGTACGTGCCACCTAGACACTAAAAAACACTCCTCATTTATTGCATTCCACCGCAAGTAGTTGGACTTCAACTTCAGAATTAACGTCTATTAATATATCGGGCGGACCACGTCCTTATTTGGGCGGTCAATTGTGTGCTTTGCCTTTCCCGCATTGCTAAAAGTTGGCCCCTCAATTGCAAAGCGATGGCAATGGGCTTTAGTTTGCGTTTGTGGCAGACGAGGGGGGGCCTCCTTATTCATCGCTACATTCTTCCCTTGAATTAAATATGACGTAGGGCCATGATCACCCATCGACTACAATGACAGCTTCCGGGCGACGAGTTGCTCTCAAATATATTGAATTATTGAGATGCTAATTATAGTTAGACCCCCCGGTGTATAATTCAATTAAAATACCAACGCGAATAGGATGCTAAACGTAGCTTGAGTCGGATCCATTTCATCGTGCAAAACCAACCGCGTTAATTTTTTGAGGAGCCTTTGTGTCAGCTGCATTTGTATATTAAGTACATCAGTGGATTCAAATCTCGCTACTCATTTAAATTGTATGGTTGTAATTTTTTATATGAACAAAAATATCTTCATTACCCACCAATCCTTGTAATCCCGTGCTCGATATTAAAATCAATTTACATATAAGTATCAGCTGTAGCTTTTCCTAATTATTCTCTAATTTTCTTAATCCAAATTTTGGCAAAACTGCAAACAACGGGGAAGGCTATAGAAATTTTTTAGGTGGGTTCAGCTCATTCCGGATTACTCACCACTTAAGTGAGGAGAGTAAAAGGAAGGAGTTTTTGTTAAAAAATTGAGAGGGGCTCTTTTAGTGGCCCATATATATACACGGAACTAAGAGTGACAAGTAAAAATTCAAAACGCATTTTTTGTGGGCGTCAATCCATGATGAATGCAGACGGTTTAGTTCCTAACGGTGTGCATCAAGCAGCCGTCCACTCAACTCTTATTTTTTGTAATTGCTGAACTTATTATTAATAATTATAACTAAAAAATAGTTGCTAAGTTTTTTATCGTCAATGAAGGATGATTTCTTGCTTTGGAAAAAGAATTAATGACTTTCAGGAAATTAAACAAAAATAATATTCAAGCAATCAATAGAAGTCATCAAGATAAAATGATAATTGATCCTTTAATAAGATTAAAATGTCTTCAAAATAAGCCTTTGCTATTTTTTTAAACATTTTAGATCATGCTGTAGAAATTTAAATATAAAACAAAACGCGTGTATTTTTTTAAAGAATCACTTATTAATATGTTATTAAATCCAATATAATGCTTTAAATCCTACTGAAACTGATTTGACCCGAATGAGCACCGTCCGATTGAACAACTACTTATCTCTGGCTAAGACTTCAAAGTGCTAATCAATCATGCAAGTAGGGTTAAGTCATGTTAGGTTCAAATCAATTGATAATCTTTATTTTCGACTTCATACTACTATCTCTCTCATTTTATCGTAGAAGGCTTTCATTATCTTGCCCTTTAAGGATCCCCATAGCCCCAGGAGCTTAATGTACAACTTAGCACCAACAAAGCTCGAAAAATATGTTCATTGGGCATTACAAATGAGGCAAATTAATATTCCTCCATACCATATACTTAGATCCAACAGCCCACTCATTAATCTAGATTTAAATACTTCAACCATTTATCAAGCTCTAAGCTGTTAGGAAAAAGAGCTAAATGATTTTTTTAAAAAAAAAATCAACGTTTGAATTGAGTCCCAAACAACTCGAACACGAGCTTTCGCTCAAAGTTCTTGTTTATTAAAAGAAAAAAATCTCCACATTACAAAAGAGGGAAGTGATGAATTTTGAAAATGCTGAATCCAATATGACAACAAACCCTATCATATTTTGTTATCTAGTGCAAGAGATGCATCATCACAAATATCAGAAACTATAATAATAGTGCAACACGAAACGGGAAAAAGAGGAAGAACAAATTTCCTCGTTAAAATGCTAATATGGAGTGTGCATTCTATCATCAGCTTTTCACTTTCCATTGAAAAAATGATCAACTGCATTATTTCCAAGTCAGCTATAACTATCTCAAACTTCAACAACAGCTTCTTCCAAAGAATCGACCTATGCTTATAATTAATCAGCAAGAAAAGTGTTAGTCATGACCTTAATTCGAACCTCTCGCATTGTTCTTTCATCACAACTCTAGCCATTGCAATGCAAAGAGTTCGCACGGAATGATCTTCAAAGAACAACCTAATTTTCATCTGTAACCCACAATTTGGGTGGTATTTTGTGCGTCCAGATCACAGGCAGCCATGTGAATTTTAGACATCTCTTGTATGTACAAATTGCAGTCGGTTGTCCAAGAATAGGTCCATTGCATAATTCGTCTTGTCAAAAATTGAAACTCTGTTAAAAGGAGCTAATACTAGTTACAAAGACAGATAAAGAATAGAAGATTCAAAATAATAGCAGCAGGATAGCCCACCTATACAATGTAATATAATTTCCGGAGGCAAAATCTGGCCAAGGGCTTCTTACCTGAAAATGAACAAGATTTACATGAGCTTCTACAATTTACAAACTTGTTCATGCAAAATGAATAGGTGCGGACAACCAAACACAATATGGAAAACCAAAAATTATTGTAGCAATCCAGTTGCCTTAAGCTGTTATCCATATAGAATGAGACTCTCTTGATCACAGATAAATTTTCACTGTGTAACAACATTTCATTTCCGTGACTCAAAACAATGTTCTACATTCAAATGTTGGAGATGGTGCATCATTTGGAAGTTGTGGAGCATTGTTTGTATCCCATGGATAAGAATGAAAACTTAAAATGGCACATAAGCAACCAAGAAACAATACCACGCCCACACATTTACCTCAGTTAGAAGAATCTAAGTTCAGTATACCCCTGTGAATGTGGTAGCAATTCTTCAACTTCAACTCTAGAGCTAGAACAATTCATGTTTTCCTCCATGCCCATATAGTTTAAGGATTCAACTTCAGCCACAAATATACTGTAAACTGGTCTGTGGTCTGAAAATTTTGACTCCCCACGAACATAAGATAACTGATTGAGCCCCCGTCCGCACCATAAGATGCGATCACACCTTCACAATACATTTAACAGAGTGCCCCATAAGAAAATGCTGATAGAAAAATGGTCCTTGATTAGAAGATCAACTTGCAACATCTCTATTACCATGCAGGTGTTCGCCGTTTTTCTTTTGGATACATCCGATCTCCAGTATATCTATCTGAATTATTGGAATATTTATAAGTCGGAGGGAAGTAAATCTTTCCTTCCTTCCAACCCTGAAAGACTCGACCACGTTTCTGCTCGATTCGAAGCTGAGAAAAAGGCAAGTTACAAATTAGCTGGGAACTCGGTATGACCTAAACAACTCCCCCCTTAATTTTTTCTATAGAACAGAAGAGTTTTGCAGGAATACGTTCTCACCTGATCATTCTCCAATAAAGCTCTCCAGTTATGCATTTCAACAAAAGCCTTTGCAGCACGGTAAGAAAGTGCAATGCGGTAGTTTAAGTCACCCAACCAAATAACTCGACTATCAAGTTTAAAGGAGCCATCAACAAGTAAAAATCGAATTACTTCAGACAGCTACATTATTAAGTAGTACAAAATTTATTTAATTCAAATTCTCACTCATGTTGAAGAATAGTTTCAGGAGACTTTTCTGTTCCAACACCATGAACTGGGGGAAACCTTGTCTTTCTCAGAATTTCCATCACATCTGAGTTTCTTCTTAGCTCATCTCCCTCCTTTTGCCCAGAGGTTAAGTGAGTACAAATGAAACAAAAGCTGGTTTCTTGCAAAGACATACTGATTGAGATGGAGCCCTAGAATTGATTCATAGATCAGCACATTGCCACTATAAGAGTGAGGTTAATCCAGAAATATGCTCCAAGTTAAAAAGTAAAATTCACCATTCAAGAACTTACTTTGTTCCCGAGGTAGCCCATCAGTCCACGGCCAACGCAAGAGACTTTCAAGTTCTTGCAACAACCTCTCAAATCACTCCGCACCCAAACTGTAAGAAATATCCCAACCATTTGTTTGCTTGCCAGCAGACAATACCTTGAAGAACTAGACAATGATCTCTCCCTCTCTTCCATAGAAGCAGCTATGGAGTAGGACATGGGTGAGAAAAAGCCACTGGTCCGTGGTGATTCAAAAGGACCATTTTCATCATCAGATGAGCCACCAGACCTGAAATTCGAATCATAATCGCTTGGTCTGTGACTATAAATTACACGATCGCATACACTAAACCTTCGATCTTGCCAAGGTTGAGAAGCTGATATGTCATTGTCCATTCTCAAGCTCCTGCTGAAGGACTGGAAAGATCGACGATGGAAGAATGACGATGTCTTATGCCGAGACGAACCTTCAAAGTCAGCATCAAGTTCCACAAGGGGATTAGGAGCAGGTGAGGGAGTATGGTAACCCGAGGATCCATTTGTGTCTGGAAGATTGTTTAAAGTTTTCCTAATGAGTGCTAACCACTTTTTCGCAGGTCCATTGTCCTCAGCACCCAAAACATTCCCAGCATTTAGAGGCACAATTTCTTGAAACCTGAAAAATTGGCACCAAACAATCAGTGGCAAATTTTTACTTGGCTGCAAGAAAGCCATTTTAGGAAGGCAACTGAGAGACAATTAAGCTAGAGAACCATACCCGATAACATAGATATCAGCAGGGGGAGAAGTATGGAGCCAGTCCTCAAGATTCAAATGACTTGGAGGAGATTTCCCTCCCACGTTCCATGTTGCTACAAAAAGTCTTGGGGAGTTACCCGACAAACAGTTCAAACAAATAAGGACTGTCAATTTCTGTTTCACAAAAAGGAAAATGGGGACTATTATTATCCCATAAATGGCAGATGGAATCATGGATCATGCCACACCTGAACTCTTGGACATCGATTACTTGTTGTGCGTCTAAATGAATCATGCCATGGTGAGCTCTTCCTGGGTGGTTGTTATTATTGACTAGTCGCTCTGTAGACCCAAACGGGAAATATCAGTTAATTCCACACAAAGGGGACACAGCTTACAAAGAGGGTGTATGATGTGTTTTACTTTTCTTTAGAGTGCACGCCTCCCTTTCAGAGAAACTGGTCCTTGCCCATTCAAAATCTCCACCTGGAGAAAAAAAAAGAGCATCAAAAAAGTTGAATAAAGCTGTTGATTAATCGATGTTGTGCGCATCATACCCATCACTCATTCACACATTTACAGAGATATTTGGAGGACATCAACATGACTAGAATAATCCTCTTACAAGTAGCAAGTAGAAACAACCTGAATTCAATATGCACAAAAAATATATATATTAGATGAAAAAACAATTAATTTCAAAGAGAGGAAGAAGAGACCCACCACCCTGAGCAACATCATCTGCTTGAAAATCCTCTGTTTTGCTCTTGATATTGAACCACTTCCTGATTAAAGTCTTGGACCATGATAGCTGGAAATGAAGAGTAGAAAACGTTAAAAAAAAAACTAAAGAGAGAGAGATGAAAAATCAGACGTGAAAAACAGAGAGAGCAACTGTAAGAGACCTTGCTCTTCTTCTGGTTCTCATCTCTCATCGTTACAGCGCCTCTTCATGCAGCAGTCACGAGTGCTCGACCCACCAACTTCCACCCTTTTGGGCACTCGTGTTTTCTGGCTCTAAACAGAAGAACGCAGCACAGGGAGACTAGAACGACTCACAAAACCAGATCTTGACATGGTTTGGGCTGGATTCTTTGAGAGGCCATTTAAGAGGAGTGATTATGATGAGCTGCTGTGGCAGCAGCTCAGTAGAAACCAGCCAAGTGGGTAAAAAATATGGTGAAAAACAAAAGCAAATACTGAAAATGAAAGAGTGGGAAGAATGGTTGTATTGATTACAACCTTGTGGAAGGTGAAGGATTGGTATTTTGGGGAGGAGGGAAGGAAGGAGTGGGATCAGTGTTGAGAAGAAGAGGGGGCAAAAACTGGGTGGGATCAGAGAGGGGAGAGATGGGATTTTCTACATATAAGAGACAATGCAGTGGGACAAGAAAAGAGCCCAGCAGCTGTGAGAGTGTGGGACTGTGGAGGGAGGGAAGGCGATCAACTCAAAATGATTAAACACCTCGTTCTCAGAGCAAAGACAAACCAAAGCGCAAAGCAAAGAATTTCAAAGGAATAAAGTGCAAACAAGCAAGCAGGAAACACACACTCTCTCTGTCTCTCTGTATTTCAGAACAAAGGGAGCAAAGCCACAGGTTTCTACATACAAAACTCTCACCCAAGGCCTGCTTGGGAGACTTGATACATAATGTGCGCTTGCCCTTCTTCACTATTCACCTCTCTTCACTCCTCCTGCCAGGAAAAGCAGGGAGGCAGACAGAGAAACAGACACGAGAGTAAAGAGAGTGAGCTTGTTAAAGAGATCATGAAGTAAAGCAAAAGTGGTATTGTTATTACCTGTCTGTTTCTCCTCTCCCTGCTTAAACAAGATCCTAACTGAACACCCGGATTGGCTTCTCTCTCTTGTATTTTTCTGGGTCTTACGAAACAAGTTCGCCGAGAGCTTTTAAGACTACTAATCAGAGCCCCCATAGTTTGAGGTATAATCAAAGTAGCATCTAAACAACTGGATATCTTAATCAATTGACACTTTATTCTCTTCCTAGCATTCCTCCAAGACTCGACTATGATGCTACTTTGACCTCATTTTAAGATCAACCCGGTTCCAATAGCGTGTGTGTGTGTGCGTGACAGTGTGGTATGATGATACGAGAGACACAAGTGCAGGGTGGAAGGCAGAGTTGTGATTGTTATGGATTAATTAACAAGGTAGTAGCAAGTGGGTACTAGTTTAGGGACTCTGGTTTTGAAAGATAATAATATTGGGTTGACGGCGAAGGGATCAAGTGGAATGGGGACGCTTGCTTCTCTAACTCCCAGCAAAGCCAAGGACCCCAACTGACGGAACGCCTTCCACTTCTCCACTACCGGTGAGTGAAGGTTCCACTAGGGTAGGCCCTCGTCAATTTGCGCTTGTTCAATGTAAAGGGGATTATTTAATATCATGGTTTTAACTATTATAATATATGGTTACGACTGGTTTGGCCCTGCGTCCTTCAAATCCGGTTGGATTTACACTTTCGTACTATTTTATTCGAATCCAATTTATTATTTTAATATCTTTTCAAAATCTAATTTTGTGTTGAAAATTAAGATATTTTAAACGGTATTTAACTAAGACGATGCTTATTATCAAGTCCTCCAGAAACTTTTATATGGCTATCTATTTACATCTCGCGGTTGTAGTTTTTTCTATATCAATATAATTATTCTTATCGTGTAACTGTATTTATATTAATTTAATGATTGATATTAATTTTAGCTTCCTGATATTAAGGATTTTTAAACTAAAATAATTTTAATTACAAAAAACAATTTCAATTAATCTTATTTTTATTTAAAACCCCCCAAGACAACATAGAGCATACCGGCTATAAATCTAACATGGTAAACGGCACGATATTAAAATACTGGTAAATATATTTTTAGCAGAAAAGTCTACTAGATGATCTTTTGATTTTTTCGTATATTACTAGAGATAGTTGCATGTCATCTATCCTTTGACCAGTGACATTTACAAATACAAAATTGTTGCCAATGAAAGAGTGGAGCTACAATATTGTTAATGATTACTTCGATAAACGATTGCAATCTAATACGAAAAACTCGTACGTTTCTCCCAAGGGTTGCAAATTGCAATTGCTTGTAGATAATAATGACCCTTAATATGGAAAGGGTTCAACTATTAGGTATATGCAACCATAAATGAATACTTATTTATAAAAAGTTACTACTAAGACTATATTTATCCTAAGGGGGCTCACCTCTCACACTAGGAGCCCTTTTAAGAGGTTGCAATTTCTAAGAATGTCGGCATATAGTGTGTAAGTCTCCGCCCCCTTTTCTGCTCAAATCAATTTCCTCTTCTCCACCGATGACGAAGACGATGTATAGTTATTTATCCATTTAGGGCCAAGGATAAACCATTTCCTTATCCAAAAGTCGAACTAATTAGATTTTTAATCCTAGCTGACTACTTGCACAGATCCCTATTATATGTGTGTGTCTATATATATATATATATTATATTTATGGTCTATGAACTAAGTGCATTAAGA
Source organism: Piper betle (assembly GCA_033002965.1). Lineage (NCBI taxonomy): Eukaryota > Viridiplantae > Streptophyta > Magnoliopsida > Piperales > Piperaceae > Piper > Piper betle. Next base: position 714 of record JAURVB010006604.1, on the reverse strand, counting down.
CAGTTATGAGGGAAGACCGCAACCATGATACTTGAGTATAGATATAATGTCACACTGAACCTAGCTATTTCTAAGGATGCTTCCAAATCGATTGAGCTCAAATTAGTTTGATTTACACTAAAAAACAAAATAAATGTTTGATATTTGGCTCAATTTAATTTGAGTCCAAGTAAGATTTGTGTATAAATCAAGCAAAATCAAGGACGCCTCTGATTAAACTATTGACTTGAAGTTCGAAATACTACATTTTTTATTATATTTATACATTTATATATAGTCATAAAAAATAATTAATCAAATAAAGACAGAATACAACCATGACTTACATTAATTATAGTGTAACAGTTTTGCGCACAAATGGAGTACTCAAAATATAATTTATGTGATGATGACTATTAATTTTAAAAAATAATTTTATCTTAAATTATGTTAAAGAAAAATATGGATAAAAAATTTTACCTTGTTTGAGTACGACTCGAACTTCTCCGCACCGAGTCTAATTAAGCTCAACACGTATTAAAAAATACACAAGCCAAACTTTGAACACATTTAAATTCGACAAATTATATAACAAAATAAAAAGACAACTCTGAATTTATTTTGTCTACAAATCAACACCCTAGATATCTACTTCGACTTTAAGAAAATCGCAGCATATATAATTTGACCTCATTAGAGTTTTCTCTAATTGTGGGTGTATGCCATCATCAAGTC
>JAURVB010006601.1:0-35552 GCA_033002965.1 Piper betle | reverse complement strand
CATTCTTGTTGGCATTCTGACCGTTTTAAGTTGGTTGTTACATACATGACCCGCTCCATTTCAGGTTCAAGAGTTAAGGAAAGAGCTTGCGAACAAAAAAGATGGCGAAAAGCAGCATCTGCAATGTTAAGAGCAGCTTTGCAAAGGGCTGCACACTTGAGATTGATGGAAAGAAAAAAACAAAAGCCCTTCCTGTGCTATGAGAATTTCTTTGAGGATCAACATGGTGATGTGGTGTATGTTAGCAGATGGTAAGCCTTTTGCTGAAGCGGAGATAAATAATATGGTGAGTATCAATCAAAGATTTAAGTTATATTTATAGGACCTTAGAAGATTAAGATGGTATGAGTGACAACTTATGATTGGATGCACGCCTAAAATGTAATGAGGCACTCGAAAATGTTTTGCTGTGTTTTCATTAGGTTACAACTTCACATGGTAATTTGAAATGGTTGTGATGAGGGATATTGTGAGGGTCCACATGGTGTGTGGTGGTGCAGTGGTTCAATGGCTGCGAAGAGGTGAGAGATACGTAGATAACATAGGGTGGTATCATTTCAGTTATGGTAAAAGGAGGAAGGGACCGCAGGAAGTGGTGCTTGGTGGTGGACGGTTGGAATGAAGTAGTTGGGAGAGGTGGAAAAGAAATGAAGGAACAGGAAAGTTAAGGTGGCAGTAGGGCGGAATTTGAGGTTGGGAGGAAAAGCAGGAGAGTTGAGGTAAGAAGGTATTCGGAAAGAGGGGTAGGTTGGGTGGGGGATGGCGGCCTGATGGCAATGAACATTGGGGAGGTGGCAGTCTCCAGAAGGGAGGAAGCAGTGGGTTTGAAAAAAAACGAACTGAAGTAGATGGATGTTTGATTTCAGTATAATTATAGTTTCTCTTCATAGAACAGGATCTTAGAGGGGATCATATATTTCACTAGAATGTGACTCATGCTCGAGTAACAAGGCTCACAAACTTGTTTCAAGAACACATCCCATTTGGAGGTCCACAAGACAAAACATCAGTTTTTCAATAACACCACCTAAGTAAAATGCATGATTTATGATTTTTTGTCCATTTTTTCCAGATATATGACTTTGATCGTGATTACAAAGATATTGGTATGGCTCAATTTACAACAAAATATTTTGTTGTAAGAAACTGTCTACCCAATGCCAAGTGTGATATGCTGCTTTCAGCCTGGAATCCTCCACCTGAATGGGGAAAGTAAGAAATGTCAATTATATGCCACTTATAATTTCGCATTTCATATTTCCATGTTTTGGTTATACTAGAATTTTTGTTATTTGATCTACAAGCCAATCTTTTAGTCATGGACTAGTGTATTGATTTTAAATGCTGAAGTTTTCCCTTTTTATTTGGTGACTACTTGGTATCTTACAATAGGGGATTAGTGTTCCAATCCTCGATTGAAGATGATTTTTTGGTTTGTGATGGTAAGAATTGAAGAATTGAATTTAGGGATAAAGAATAGCGAAATAGATTGGGAAAGATACGAGAGAGTAAGAGGAAGAATGAGAAAGGATTGAGGAAGAGGAGAGAAGGGAAGAACTAGGAGGTGGAGGAGGAGAAAAGGTAGGAGGAGATGAGGAAGTAAGAGGGTGGAGAGGAGGATGATTAGATCAGGAGGTAGAGTAGGGAAGAAGAAAAACTTTCATTTCATATACTGGATTTTCAATTACATCTGTGTTCTCCCTTTTATACATGTTCTCAATTTCCTATTTTCAATTATTTTTCAATCTAATTGCTAACTCATACCACCAAACAATCCATCCCCTTACAATTATTTACCAAATGCCCCCAATCCTATCAATTAGTCATGTGAAACAGCTCTTATAAATGAAATGAAAGCGCTCTATTTGTAGAAAGATGTCATATCTATTCGTTAATATTTGAATGGTCTATATATATTGCAAAAGAACATTGCAAAAATCGCCAGCTTAAGTTTTAATTTTAATTTGTTAGACTTATTAGATTATATATGGAATTCACTTCCATTATTGACGACATTTTTCACTTGTTCATGAATTTGGGGTATTCTCCTCCTTAAATCTTTAAAGAGCATTCCCTGCTGATGGCACCATAAAGAGCCCAAGTTCCAGCTACAACTATGTATGAGTCGTAGTTGATCTAACCAAGGATCCAACCAAGTGTGAGTGAGGGTATCATTGCCAGTCTTGTAAAAACAGCCTAATGGGAATCGACTACTGAGGGAAAGAATGTTACTCCAAGTATGAGAGGAAGAGTGTGGTTGAGGAAACCAAATGGGATGATTTTGTAATGGATCAACTTAATCCGAAGGCTCTCCCTAGTTGTTAACACTCTCTGGAAGTGCTTGCCAATCCCTGTGAAATTGACTTAACATAATTCTCTAAGCCCAAGACCTACTTCAATGAGAGGTTTACAAACTTTAGTTCCAGTTTACATTTTGTTAACCATGACGTCAGCCTCGCTTCCAAAGAAAAACTGGCTACATCACTAAAGGTTGAAAATATGGTTGTGTAGCCTCTTAGGAAGTTTGACAGTAGAAACCTAATATTGAGACATACAACTTAGAATCGACTTTTACAGTTGAGACACCCAGCATAAGAAAGTAAATAAGACATACATCTTTGTATCTTAGCTCTTATTTTATCAAGTAATGGCCAACACATTGCATAGAAGAGCACATATTCTTTAATATTGGTCTCTTGTGATTCCGTGAAGTGTCTATTAATCCTATTATTTTTTATATACTTGGATTTTTGCTTGATGTCCAAATAGGTTAAGCTTGTAGGTGTACCGCTATCTCTCTCTCGCAGATAAGATTCATCTAACATTTTTTCTATTTGTTTTTGGGTGCAGAAATGTTATGTTGCGTGTGGATGCTAAGCAAGGGGCTCCAAGAGAAGGAGGCTCTCCTCTTGAACTGTTCAAGGTACCTACCTTACCTTTTCTTGTCTTTCCCTGGGACCGAATGGTGGAATATATTGTTTGAATGTTTGTTTGTCCCTGAAGAATGTTATTGTCAGAAATTTGTAACAGTCTGTTCTTCTCATTATAAGTTCAGTCTATACTTACATATAAATAGATTAGTATTGAACTGGTGGTGGCTACAGGCCTTGGGGCTGTCTGGCAATATACAACCCTTTAGATCTGAACCTACGCAGCGAGAGACGGAGAAAAAGATGGCCAATTGTTTATACTCTTTCCGTACAGCTTGTGAAAATAATTTCTTTTCCTCGATTTTGTTAGTCCAATTCTCACTAACTTTTAAAGACTTACCTACCGACAAACTTCCTCATCATGCTTCTGCTTCCTGCTTATCCTTGTAGTAATATTAACCATATTGCTGCTTCAAACACTCTCTTTATAAACACTCGGTGTTTATTGTTGAAATTATATTCATGTGCTAACTCTTGGAGGTGATCTTGCTGGGTAACGCAGTGGCAGACCTTTGTGGATGTGCTGTACTATTTTTTTCTTTTTCAGCTGTGTCAAGTACCTAGTATGTAGAAAACATTGTTGCTTGCTACTTTCTCGTCTTTCTCCACCTTATCTTGCCAATAGGAAATAAACAAGCTGGAACCTTGCAATGCTGACTATTTGAATAAATATAGGACGTTCACATAAATATAGGACGTTAATTGATTGGGTTTGGATTAAAATTATTGAAACTCTAGTAAGAAATAAATGCATTTACTGAGAAGAATATTTATATTTGTTTTACCTTCTGTATACATTTGTGTAAATTTAGATGGTTTAACCACCTGTCCTAAAGCTCAAGCGGTTAGGAAAGAGAATTAAATAATATTTGCTTTTAAACTCCTCATAGGGTAGTAAAGTTTTAACACTTGCACGTGGACAAACATGATGTATATATTCTTTGTGTAACATGGGGCAAATCTAATTTTCCTTAGAGCAATATATCTCTGGCAGGATTGTAACCCTTCCCTCTGGCTCTGATACCGTATAGAAAATCTATATTAGGATGGTCAACATCACATCACATAGTAGAAAGGCAAGAAGAATAAGAGATTTGTATTTGGTGTATTTTCCTTTTTTTTTTAACATTTACAGCACTACAAAGAGATGCCAATCTCAACTATATATCACTGATTTGTCCACAAAATCAGGACCTCATAATACACTTTCCTAACAGCTGAATCAAGATTCAAATACAAGAACAAGTCAAAGCATCTAAATACTTCTCATGAAGACAGAAAATAAAATACTCCCACATTCCATGGAGGTGTTTTTACACTTGACTTTTAGAACATAATATACATCCTCAAAAGGCTTTCTATTGGTAACCATCTGTAATTGCGCAGACAGGCTACGGCTGGTATGTTACCAGATATTTATTGTGATGCATTTTATACGGTTTAATGCAGGTGGAAATTTATCCATTAAAAATACACTTGACCGAAATAGCATATAGAATGATGTGGGACTATTTCTTTCCTGAAGAAGAACAAGATTCCTTGAGGCGGCAGGCAAGTGAGGTGTCCTTAGGTGTTCTTTTTCATGACATTTAGTTACTACACTGATTAAAGAATGAGCAATTTAAACTGATGCAGGAACTTTGGAAAGTTTCAACAACGGCTGGTGTAAGAGCTGGTTTAAGGCGAATGAAGAAAAGTACTGTTTCGGAAACAGCTTCAACAAGCAATAATCGTTCAGGGAAGGGCACTGATTCTTTGCACATGCCATTTGGGCTTGCCTCAGCTTCAGCTGGGGCTACTCAATCATCCTCGGTAGCTGATTCTTTCCAGGTAACTTGTGGAAAACATGTCTGTTTTAAAGATATTGCCAGTGCAAAGTACATTTTTGTGAAGAATGTGTGCAGCATGCAAAAAAATTTCCCCTTGTTTTGGTTAGGAGGCTTTTCATTCTCTTTTCTTCCACTTTATCACATGGATTATGTGGTCTAAGATCTATGTGATCACAAATAACAAAGTTTGGATGGCCAGATGTGCTACCTGACCCCAACTTCCTCTTTTGTCTGGGCTTGGGTTTGGCAATACACGGACATTAATGCAGCTTATAATTAGAAGTAGCAAATAGAGGAATTTAATCTGCATTTAGATAAGCCTAATGGGTTAATACACATTATTGAAGTTGGCTCTTGCTTTATTCTTTTTTATGGTAAAGTATATTTGGACGCGGGTGGACATGTAAACCATTTCTACAGAGTTGTACTATCCTGCTTGAAACGTTGTTTTACTATTGATCTCACAATGACGAGAATCTAGATATGATAAAGAATTTAACTACTTTAATGGAAAATTGCCAAATTTTACTGCATTTTGATTCAAATTTCTATGTAGCAATGCACGAGCATTATTCTCCTGTAGCGAATCAGTAGTGGAGTCGATTAACAGGAGCTTTTTATTTGCAAAAATTTGATTGCTCTCTTTTTATTTGGTTCATGTAGGGATCAAAATTTCAAAATCTTAAAGCAAATATGGTTTGTGGCTCAAACTCAGAGCTCCGACGGACATCTTCTTTTGATCGAACATGGGAAGAAACTGTAGCGGAGTCTGTTGCTAATGAACTTGTACTCTCCACCATGTCCTCCACACGGTGTGGGCCTCTCAATTCAGCATCAGAAAACCAACTTGTTGTCAATGAAGAGACATCCAAAGGCAAAGCTAAGGATTCTAAGCTAGTGAGATCTGGCCGATCATCTAATGAAGAAAAGAAAGTTTCGAAATCACAAGAGGAGAAGAGATCAAGAACTAGAAAGTTAATGGTATTTCATGATATTAAAATAAGTCAGGTGGGTCAGACAGTGCCCCTTGAACATTTTAAGCCTTTTATTCAGTATGATATTGTTTGACGTCTCATCTATATTGACTTGAAGGTTGAATTGCTTGTTACGTATGAGGGATCAAGATTTGCAGTCAGTGAATTGAAGTTGCTGATGGATACATTTCATCGTGTTGAGTTTACTGGCACCTGGACAAAACTATTTTCACGGGTTAAAAAACACATCATCTGGAGTGTCCTCAAATCTGTAACTGGAATGCAGGTAGATAGTTAATGTGTTTGAGGAGTCGAAGAATAAGATTCATATCTCATATACAGTTATCTGTGACTTTGCTGGACTGATTAAATGTATCTTGATGTGCTTCTTTCTCTCTTTAGTTTAATGTTTGTTCATAAATCATTATAATTAGTGCATGTGCTGATTTTGGTTTAATTGATACAGGGTAAGAAGTTTAAAGATAAATCTCACAGCCGGAGGGAAATTGGTCCAAGTGTGCCTGATAGCGACCTCAATTTTAGTGATAGTGATGGAGGCCAGGCTGGAAAAGATCAGTTCCCCATATCATGGCCCAAGAGACCGAGTGATGGAGCGGGTGAAGGATTTGTGACCTCCATAAGGGGATTGTTTAATTCCCAGCGTCGCAGGGCTAAAGCATTTGTGCTTAGGACAATGAGAGGTGAAGCAGACAATGAATTTCATGGTGAGTGGAGTGAAAGTGACGTGGAATTCTCTCCATTTGCGAGGCAACTTACGATTACCAAAGCTAAGAGGTTAATCAGGAGGCACACCAAAAAGTTCAGATCCAGGGGACAAAAAGGTATTACCTTGTTTGTTTCCAATTGTTTTCTTTTGCTATAGTAGGATCAAGAAGTTAAAATGCACCATACTTTTTTAGTGCAAGTTGTTGATAATATGTCAATATATAAGTTATGTCTACTTGAGCTTGTTTGATGAGCATACTTGTGAAAGCAAGTTACAATATGAGCAATTGCCTAGGGGGAAACAAACTTGATTGTTCATCATTGTAGATTCAACTTTCATGTAACACGAGAAATTAGGAGAGTTGCAAAAAGTTTTTTGAAATTTTTGGAAAGATAAGTCGAAGGATGGGGTTTTAACTATAAAGATAAAGAGTTTGAAGTGTTTACCCCACTTGCAATTACCTATCGTATTTTCTCTCTTTCGACATGTTAGTTTCATTCTTTGTCGAAATGGTTTGATAATCTATTTTTTTCTATGTTTAAATGCTTTGTTAGGGGCTATGACTCAACAACGAGACTCACTACGTACATTTCCTAGAGATACTAGTCCCTATCAAAGTGATTCCTCAAACGGGTCGTCTTCTTCGTATGAAGACTTCCATGACTAAAGATAAGCATTAGAGAGAAGAGTCTTTATACAAACTTGCTCAGTTTGGAGTCCATGGTCTGCCAAGATCTTCATCAGAAGCATGCTGCTGAAGAAATTGTTGCCTTGAGTGGCTAGTAGGACGGGTGAGTGAGAATACCATTTATCTTGTCAATCTCGTGAAGGAAAGTGGCTTTATCGTTAATGGACGATCTCATTTATCTTGTCAATCCCTAATGATGAAGGAAAGCGGCTTTTATCTATTATGGAAGATTTCATTTTATCTTGACCATTGTTGAAGATGATTGGAAATTGGCTCTGCCCTTTATGGATATAATATCTGCTGCACTGATTATTGACACCGGTGAAGGTGCAGAAGATTGCAAGAACTGATGGTTAGGATTTGGAGCAAATGAAGTGTCTCAAGGACTTTCATTGATTTAACACACAGCACAAGATATGCCTGCCTTAGAGGGCCGAAGGCAATCGTACAGCAAAGTAAGTTATACAGCTGTTGTAAATTATTGCACTTTTGAACCACATGTTCTTAAGAATGTCATATATGTCTTGTATGCATTACCTTCAAGAAAAGTAATAATAATGTAACAAAATTTTTTCTGGCTCTGTTGGTCATTTCTGTATTTGAAGCATACATACATGGAACGAAAGATCTTCCACTGTAACCTCTGATCTTTTCGACTGAAATATGTTGTTTTAAAACCCAGTCGGCATTGAAACATTTTAGCCAGGACCATTTATAATTGTTCAAGCCAGAATGATTTACGGTGTTGTTACTAAATCATCCTGGCCTAGTTAAGATGACTTAAATCAGCATTGCAAGATCGGGTTTTACACCCTTTCGAAAACCACCATTCCGTTTGGGATTGCTGGAATTTGAGTATGACATTATTATACAAATTTTCGCAAATTTGGCACTTACATCTCCCTTCATGCAAATTTGTTTCTATGAAAAAACGACACAACTCAGAACAGTTTTGACCAACAAGTTTTCTTAAATTCTTTATGCAAGCAACACAAATGCCAAGGTCCATTTCTGATGATCTTGCTGGTAAAGGGATGGTCATGTCATTGGGCGATTAGCCAATCTAATCATACAAGAAATCATCCATACAAGGGATTATTACAATACAATATATTTACAAAAAAGAAGAAGAGCAAACTACTTTTTTATCAACATTATCATCGACACACCAATATCAAACCTTAAAATCAAGATAAAGGAAAAAAAAAAGAGGAAAAAGAAGAGCAAGCTTTGGAGATCACAACCAGATGGGAAAAACGAGGGAGTTGTTAAGATCGAAATCCTCAAACCTCATCTCTTCTCCAACCCCACGCTCTTGACCGCCCCGGGTATGGCCTCCACCAGCTTGAACTCCCGAGTGCCGCTCTCCCTCCCCGACCAGCGAGTGGCAGAAGGACCACAGCATCCCCACCGGCTCCGTCTTCAAGAATCTCCGGCACACCCTCCGGCCGTCGGGCATCCGCACCCCGACCCGGCACACGGCGCTCCCATCCTCCTCCCCGCCGGCTCCTCCGTCAGCGCCGGGTAGTCCGCGTCGCCCGACAGCCGCAGGTGCTTCCGGAGGAGGTGCTCGATGCCGCCGTCCTCTTCTCCTGCGTCGCATCGGGGACGCTTCCGGGGGAGGTGGGGGGTTCTTCGGCGAGGAGAGGCGGAGGCGCTTCTGGAGGAGGGTTCTTCCGGCACACGGCGCTCCCATCGTCCCCGCCGGCTCCTCCGTCAGCGCCGGGTAGTCCGCGTCGCCCGACAGCCCGCAGGTGCTTCCGGAGGAGGTGCTCGATGCCGCCGTCCTCTTCTCCTGCGTCGCATCGGGGACGCTTCCGGGGGAGGTGGGGGGTTCTTCGGCGGAGAGGCGGAGGCGCTTCTGGAGGAGGGAGACGATTTCGTCGTCGGCGTCGGAGAAGGGGCGCTTGCGAAGGTGGCTGATCTCGTGCACGAGGTTCATGGCGTCGGAGTCCGCCGGTGAAGAAGACGAGAAGACTAATGAATAAAAGGGAAGAGAAGGATTAGAATTTTTAAACACACTTACTACTGTTTAATAATATTATATTTTTCGCACAATAAATAATTTTTTATTATTAAATAATTAGATAAGACGCAATCTTATCTTTAAAATTTTATTTTAACATTGAAATCGTCTATGACAACAGTACTGGCTATTTGAGACTTCGAGTGCAAGGTCAAAGTGCTCAATCCTGCTGAAATTTTGAGTTTGTGTTAAACTCCAGCTACCTCGATCTGTCTTTACAACTACTATTTTTTATATAATTTACACAAAGTTTGTTTTACAAATAGTATAATTTTACTTGTAAAATAGTATAGCTATGCATTAAAATATTATATTATTATTTAAATTTTTATTAACAATTATGCTTGTTATTTATTTAGTTGAACTCCTTAGTTACTTCGGATGGTAAATACCTCACATATAGACTTGTTAAAATAGTTCAACGTATTGAAGAAAATCTAATATGCATATTTAACTTGAACTTAGTATATAGAATATGGACCTTCAAATCATAGCAAACACGAGCCTAAGTGCAACTTATAATTTGACTTCGAATCAAGCTTTCTTGAGTAAATAGCTCTACGCCCTATATTTCATACTTATTAAAATAAACGTTCACACCTTATCTATTTTTTTATTAGATGGCCTGCCCATATTTTTTCAAAATTTCCCCCTAATTTTAGATAATTTCAAAGATTAGTGATTGACAAGATATATCTCCAAAGTTCTCCCATGCTTAATATTTATCTTTATTATCCTAATTCTACAAAACTCTTATATATATTGTTTAAAAAATTGAGAATAATAATTGATTGATTATCTCTAACAATTTTAGATATTATTTCCATTATTCAAATTCCGCAAGGGCTATTTATAGTGATTTTTAAAAAATTCAAATTTCACATGGACTCTACTATAGAGATTTTGTTTTATTTTATTATCTCGATCATTGAAACACTTATAAGTCTTCGTATATTATAATCAATTTTATCAAAAAATATTTAATTATTGATTGAAAGAAAATATTTGAAAATTGATAACGAATTATATATATGCTAATAATAATTAGTGAAAAGGAGGAAAAATTGATATTGGAGAATGCATTAGTTCATCTCTCTTGGATTACTTTTTGCCGTGAAAGCCAATGAATTCTCCTCACTTGAAGTACTCTTGTGTTATGCTACGTCATGAACTTGCAGATGTTTTAGAATTACATCAGCCTAACATCCAGTATACCAGAAAAATGGTGACAAGAGTGTAATATTCCAACTATTGGAGCTACTCCATTTTACAAGACAAAGGAAGCTTATTTAACCATTTCGAAATTGCTACTATGTTCTATTTGTAAGTTGTAGAAACGGATCAACCCAGCATGTATCTTCTTTTGCTGCTATATCCCATCTATCATTGAATATCTGTAGCTCTTCAGTTGCCTGCAACCTTATCTGCGCATCAAATTCGAGTCGACGTCAAACTCAACTTGTTAATCATAATTCATATTATGCTTCTATAGAATGGTATAGTTTTCATATGAATTCTAGTTTGGATCTATGTACCCAACATCCTTTGAATATCAGGTGGAAGAAGACGAAGAAGGGTGCTCACTGCAGTATGTGGATCAACTGAGGTCTGCTTATAAACATTGAACAGGTATTTGTTTCTTGGATTTGTTATTGACGGTAAAGAACAATTTGTTAGCAACGAGGTTTTGGGCTTCTTTTCTAGTATGGAATCAAAGGTGAAAAATCAAGTCATTGCCGGCAAATTTTTTTAACCACACAATTTTGATAAAAGGATTTTAACTTTTTTACCTTGTTCTGGTTAGACCCTCCCAGTGAGAGGATTCCTAGATGACTGATGTATTCACTGTCGACCACACCAACATTCTTATTTAGGTCACCCTGCTCATTAGAGATAAAAATGAAAATATCAAAACAAGAGGTCCATTTATATATTTTTTATTTTTAATTTTTTAATTAAAAAAAATGACAAGAGAACCACTTGTGCACAATAACCAAGTTTAAAATCTATGCCCCAAACATGGATCAGATCATTCTGCAACAAAATTCATGAAGATTAGCCCAGAGGCATGCAAGATATATACCACTTGTTAAACAAATCTACTAGTAACCTCGATTCATATGGGAAAGATGTTTTCACATTTGCGCGAGGAGTTCCAAAAACCAAAAATTAGGCTTCGCTTTTTCTTTAACAATGTCTCTAATACATATCTCAAAACGACACTCAGAATGCAAAGTATGACGTTCCTCGCCGGTTGAGCACACCTGTACCAAGCACAATGCCATGCTGCTTTAGAGAACACAGGAACCGTCATTTCCACCCACCTACGACAATCCATATTTTCTTAAACGATATTATATAACTGATTTTCTGATATTGTGGCTGTCTAGTTAGATGCAGTATCATTTACATCTTATAACTGTTATAAAGAAAAGCTAATTTATATACTCAAGACTTCCATGCAAACAAAATTTTGATCTAGCAGGCTAGTAAGATGTTCGAGCCAGCAGTTGCATGTTGGGAAGAAAATTAGTATGACAATCAGCTATCTACACGAGATATTAATGCTTACCCCGCATATAGAGGACCTGTACTATTCTCAAAACACCTCCCTCCATTCTTCAACTTGTACATCCTTCTGTAATTAGAAGAATCATATCCATGTTGATCCAAAACTTGTCTCCACGGACTGCATGAATGAATGAAAAGAAAACTATCAAGGATGTAGCAAGACAAACCTATGACTCTTGAATTCTCCTGACGCGCTGTAATTTGGAAATGCACTTGTGACTTGGTGGGATCCAATGCTGGCTGTGAGATATGTAAACCTTCTTCTTTGACAATTGAAAGATATTTACCGATAACTCCGTAAAAGAGTTATTATTCTTTGTATTTTATATTGAGTTTTTATCATGTTTCGAGTGATTTTTATTTTAATTTTATTAGTTTAAAATTTTATTAAATATTATTAATAATACAAAAAATTATTATAATTTTGACGTAATAAATACTAATTAATGTCGTTCTAGCAAGGTATAAAAGTTAGAAGACGATTTGGAATCAATTCGGGGTGAAATCGGCCCAAAAAGCGTAACCTAGAATTTATAATCGAGAGCAGAGTGCTCGAATGCCGGGAGTCATAGCACTTGAGCACTGGCCTTTCTGTCTAGGGTGCATAAATCGCCGATTCCAAATCGGAATCGGCCGATTCTACTCGGATCGGAGGAAAACCGATTTTAAAAACCCATTGAATCGGTTTTCATCCGAATCGGTCCGTGAATCAGCCGATTCAGACCGATTCGAGCCGATTCGGAATCTGACTCAAATCGGCCGATTCCAAGCGCAGGGGCGGGGCGCGGCGGGGTGGGGCGGCTGTGGCGGGAGGGATAGGGCGGGGCCGGCGGGAGAGCGGGGTGCGGCGGGCGCAAGGCGAGGCACGGCGGGCGAGTGGGGCGTGGGTGAGGGGCAGCTCTGTGGGCGGGCGCAGGGCAGGGCGGGCGAGGTGAGCGAAGCACTTAATGGAGCGGCGCAAGGCGGGGCGAGGTCGAGGGAGGGGGCGACGGCAGCGGCGGTGACAGGGAAGGAGGGTAGATACGGGAGAGAAAGGGCAAGGGAAATAAATAACACTCAGTGGCATTCTCATAATTAAAACTTGACTCGTGTCCGACTCGAGTCAAAAATAATAACTAACTCTAAATAATTCAAAAAAATCTTAAAAAATATTATAAAAATATCATAAAATATAATACACACAATAATATCAAAATGACATCAATATCTAATTTTTATATATTTATGTTATGAGTTGTTAAATTATTATATATGACCGATTTGGACCTATTCAGACCGATTCAACTGAACCGATTCCTGTCCGATTTAGACCGATTCCGATTCCGAATCTGACTCCCTCGAAAACCGATTCCGATTCCGATTCTGATTTATGCAACCATGCTTTCTGTTAAGAAAATATTATGGATGAGAGCTAACTACCCAAGCGCTTAGATTTTGATTGCTCGAGTGTTGGTCGCAGTAAAACTGATTTTTCTGATATTTCTGGAGATCCTGTTAAACCCCACTTGAAATATTTGGGTGTATCTTTTATAAACTTAATTAGGGTTTTAACTAAAGAAAAAAGAACAACACTGGACGGCGAAGTGTCGGCACGAAAGATGAGAAGGAACGACGGAGAAGTTGGATCAGAAGAAGAAGACACTTTCTCAAAATGAGTTTTTCTTATTTTAAATTAGTTTTCTTTGTAATTAAATGATGTCTTCATATCACATATAAATTTTTTGAGTTTAATCGAATATTCTATGGAGTAAATTCTTTTCTAGGTTTCTAATGACACCTAGTGTGTGGATTAATAAAGATTATTAATTTTTATTTATGTGATTGTGATGTTGGATTATTTATTTTATTCTGTTCTTAATGCTATCATTAGCTTGACCACTTATTGTTTGATCTAGAGATTTGAATTTATCTAAAGATAGAAAGATTAAATTTATTATTGAATAAAATAACCTTTATTTATCTGTTTTAAGTGATTCACAGGCGAGATAAAGATATACTCATATGTCTAAGTAACTATTAAGGGCAGAAACTTAAAATATCATTTTGCCAAGTGATACGTTTATGGTGAATTGATAGATATCATGAATAATTAATTCTCGTGGTTAATGATCCAAATGTGCAATTCATAGGTAAATGTTATAACTTTAATCATATAGAGCACTAAGTGAAATTAAAAATCCTAAGTTTGTTGTTTTGAAGTTAATATTTGATTTAAATATTACATTTTAAATCAGTTTAGCCTTAATCCATAATTTAATCATTCTTTGAATTCATTTCTATTTAAATATAATTAATTAAATTATTTTTGGTAATTGAAAACTTCTAGTAATAATTTTTGCGAGACTATATTTTCTTATCACTTCTATTATTTGATTCAGCATGTTTACTTGCGTTATAATTTCCACATCATCTACACATGAGATGGTTCAATATTATATGATGCATTAAGGGTGATCGATGAAAACCGAAAACTAAACTAAAACCAAATCAAATTATAAATTTGGCACTTCAGTTTCTAACTAATTTTTATGATTTTTCATAGGGTCATAGATCAACCAAAATAGGTATTAATATTTTAAAATCGAACCAAATTAACTAAAATTATTGAATTTTTAAAGCATATTTTAAAATCTATAGTTTATGTTGATTATCATGAAATTATTTTTTTATCGTGAATTTTGAACCCCTTATCGGACATTTCCACTTCATCGAAAAGGATCTAAATATATGAAATTGATTTAGTCGTAAATTATAAAGAACTAATTATGATGTAAAATTTCTTCAAAAATAGTTATCCTCCCTTTTATTGTGTTTTCTAATTAGAAATTTTGTGAACATAAAAAGTCCAAGGAGACCATTACTTGATAGAAGTTTTGGCTGCATAAAATACTCTAAAAATAGTGGAAATTTTCATACATTTTTTTATTTATAAGAAGGCTAAAGAATATAATCCCTTGTCAAAAGAACCAAGTTCTACTCTTTAAGCAGTTCCCTTATCGCCTCTCCATTGCTGGTATCAAAAAATATCGAAAGGAACAATCCATCCAAATAAATTGAATTTCATAAGCAGGTAGGAGCATTATATTACATGAGAATACAAAATAATCATGATTACCTAATGTGGCCTACCAATGTGTTCTTAAATGAGCAAAAAAATAATTCTCTTTTATTTTTATATTCTTAATAGATAAAAAAAGAAAAAAATATTTTTTGCTTATTAAAGAGCACATGAGTGAGCCACACAAGATAATCATAATTAATTTGAACACAAAATACATTGTAAAATTTTTTTTTTAAAAAACGTGGTGTATATATACTAATTTTAGTAAATTGACCATTTCAAATTTTCATATCATTTATATTTCTTTCAAGCCTTTGTAAAAAACGTACACTCCTTATTTTTGACCTAAGTATTACTTATTACCCACTAGCCCCCCCCCAAGTAACTAACACCCTATGGAAATTCATAAAAATTAACAACTAAGCATAAATTATTTATGGATAAAATAGAAAGATAGAAAGATGAGTTGGCACATCATTAAAATTTATGGATAAAGGATTATTTCCTTTCGATGAAGTGACTATGTTTTCGACGTTACTCAAATAAATAGAGATAAGTCAGCCATGTCATCATAATTCAAATCAGGGATTATTTCATGTTGGTGAATGGTGATGCTACTGAGTTGTAAATGTCATTTGAATAAAACAAAAATATGAGTTGGTCACGTCATCAAAAATCATCAGAATAAAATAGAGAGATGAATCGGGCACATCATCAAAATGTTAAAATTTGGGCAATTATTTGCTTTTGATGATGTGGCAAAGTTGTCCATGTCATCCGAATAAAATAGAGATACATGAGTTGGCCACGTTATTAAAATTTAAGGGATTTCAAAATGTGTTGATTATTAGGGTACAAGTAGTACTTTTTTAAAACAGGGAATGTAAATGATATTTTGTGCAAAAGCAGGGTGCATCCAACCTAACTATTTTTTTATCATCACATTATAAATTTTGACAAATAACAAACGGCAACTGAAGGATACCTTCTTTTATTTTTGAATGGAAGAAACTCTAGTTTTATGCTTCTACATCATGAACTCACAGATGTTAACAATTACATTACCCCCTTAATATCCTATTCCTGTATTAGAATACAGGTAGATGATGACAACATTAACATTATACAACATTAAAAAAATTTCTACAAGAACGGAATACTGCAACTATTAACGCTGGCTACATCATTTTACAAAGACAATGAAGTTCCTTTCACTACATGAAAAATGCTATTGTGTTCTGTTAGGAAGTTGGGGATAGGGATCAACCCAGCATCTATCCTGTTTCGCTGCTGTTTCCCATCTATCCTTGAAAATCTCCAGCTCCATGGATGACTGCAGCCTCATCTGTTGATCATATTATGCCTCTAGAGAATGGCCTGTCACAGGGAAAGAACTTGAAGAACGTACTTACAGCTGTACGAGGGATCATCCGAGTTCTGCATTTAAACATCGAAGAGGTATTAGTTTCTTGATTGTTATTCGAAGGTATACTGCATTTAAACAGTTACATGTTTTTAACTGTTCATTATTTACTTTGTAGTTTACTTGGTTTGACTGATGACTTCTATGACGATGTCAAATCCTTACCATTGGAAGAAAACAGCGCTAAAGTTACTGGCTATACTCAAAGGAATGGAAGTGGGAAAAGCAACAAGCGCAAGGTTTGGTGTTTTCTTATTCTATATATACATTCTCTATGAGTTTGTGTCTTGGCTTTGAGCTTTTTTTTGACACTTCTATCGTCAACTTTTCACTAAAATAATCATCATTTAAAAGAATGGTTCGAACTTAGCTGAAAGCTGACATGAACACATTTTGTTTGAAAGTGTTGCAAAAGCTCATGTCCATTAAGGCATTCTATTTCCTCTGCACTTCAATTGTATGTTTGCATTTTGGTAGTCGACTCTTTGTTGTGCAGTTCTGAGTTCAGAAGCTGGAAAGCGGATTCCTTTTGATGTCTGTCTCTGCTAATGTATGCTCTTGTTTAAGCAGTTTGATTGAAAAAGATGTGAAGATTTTTCAATTTATTGCTCACTTTTATTAAACGTTTGGAACTGATATGAGCACACCAACACCCTTACTTCCTTTTACATAAGCATGAAGTTCTTAAGTTTTGGCAGGATATCCAAAACACAAGTCACTTCTGGATGTCTTCTCCTTTAAGATCATTGTTCAACAGTACTAATGAGTTCTATAGAAGCCAGCCTAGCTGTGTTCTATATGCCTTTTATACCCAAAATTGTACATACTTGTCAGTAAGAGTTTAGTTCGGAGATGATGATAACGTTGATTTTGTATCATCTTTTTTATGCATGGTTTGACAGTGTCTTGTGTGTGTCCATTTCTAGTGGTTTGACTTTCAACAGAATTGGAGTAAAAGCATAGTCTTTTGCTATTTGGTGATTCTGAAAAGTCTTTAATTCTTTCTAAGCATTAGTTTAAAATTTCACAGATGTATTCTTTGTTTCCTTTTTGTCTCTCATAACTTGTTTGATGATTTCCATGTCTTGCAGAGAAAGCACTGAGTTGTTTTGGTCTAATGACACCTAGTGTCATTTGCTAGTTTTGTTTCTACTTGTTCAAGACGAAGATGGTCTTTGCTTTTATCAATTGATGATGTGTTAATTTGTGCACGAGGACACAGTTTGTATAAAGCGATGTTTGTTTCTTACATATTTGTTACTTCCATACTTGACAGAATTTTATTGTTGAGTCTTTCCTTGTTCTTGCCACATTAGAATCTTACTTTTATTATTATTACGACTTAATCTATATAGCTTCCTGCCTTCGTTGTAAAAAGGTTTTAATGTACCAATGTAGTTCTTCTTGCTTGGTTGACCACGTATAATTTTTCTAATTTTTACATTTCTTTTAGATTAACTAAGCATTCTTTGTCGAGAAACTAGGTGAAGCTTGAGGGCAACCCAAAAAAATCATAAAGGGGAAGATCTATTTTTAAAAAATTTTTGAACCAATGATGAGAATTGAAGCTTGATTGGCAATTTGGTTAATTATAAGCGATGATCTATTCTAAATAAAAGCTGGAATAATGATGAGAATTACTTGATTGGCATTTGGTTTTTTAAGCATGATATTCAAATAAAAGCTAGTAGCATAGCATTCATCCTGGATATATAAAATTGAGCACGCATAGATGGACTTGGTGATTTTGATTCTTGAATTTGTTGTAGAATCGAATGCCTTTTTTGGTTTTTCTTTTTCTAATCAGGGGGAGGTCGTTGCTATGCCTCGCAGTAACTATCGTGTTGATGAATTAGCTTCAGAAGTTAGGCCTCCAAACTAAATATGATCTGAAGGAATGCAGTGAAGTCTAGCCACCCGAGCTCATGCTTGTTCTCTAGATTTATTGAGTTGAACTGAGCTCTAAGTTTTCATCTCGATTTCTATTTATCGGCAATTAAAATGGACGAATTTGTAATATTTGGTGAAGAGCTTGCAATTCCCTGGATTTTATAGTGCAAGATCAGCTTTAGAGTATAGACGTTGCCATGGCTCAATAAAATCTGTGTTTTTCATTGTTTTTGCATTCTATTTCCTTCTTGGTAACGCTGTTACTTGTACAAATTAATAACTTTATTATACTCTAAAATTTCTGTATGATTGTAAAATAAATCAAAGCAGGATTGGCTTGTAAAAAAGCACTTAGCAAGAAGGTGACAAACCAAGCTAATAGAAACGAGTCATGACTAGCTTCCATTGCTCAAAGTGATCTAGACTTAAAAAAGAAACGCTGCTGTAAAGTTTTTGAGTCACTATTATGTGAATTCATGATTCTTAGGATTAAAGTCTAAACACCTGTTTTGTTGGCTATGAAAAAAACATGCCAATGGGCTAATATAGTTTTAGACGATAGAAAATTTCAAATCATAACAAGGCGAGATCACTATAGACAGTTATCAGTAGTAACACTTGAGGTCCATATATCATGGGAGATCAATAGCAGTATAACATACTCACAAATAATATTTGAATTAAATGAAAAACAAGCCAGAATATCAACAAAGAATATTACTCCAATTTGTTGGTTACATGTCATCTGCTAACAACGAATTTTCTTTTTTTAAAAAGCCCGAGAATCTCAAGGCCAACTAATTGTTATCTGTTGCAACATTGGGGAAAGCTGATGTCAATAGATTTTCATTTCTTGAAATATATACGTGACCCCAGCCAACTAAAATTGTATGTTTATTCTATTATATGCATGGTATCAACACTAATAGTGTGTAAAGAATACGAAAAGAAGATAGCGAAAAACTGTCCAAAATTGCTTCTCGTATGAGCTTAAACAGATCCTACTTGTTGATTTACTCAATAGGTGGAGAAGATCCATGACCAGAATGGGACATACTTCCATTTGAATCTGCATGAAAAGGAGATGGCTGCTCTCCCGAGTGGGATGACTTGCGTGACCTCAATTGCTTGGGAGGCGCATAATAATCATTTGCTCCATAGAAGGATGATGAAACCCTAGGTAGACCGGTTGCATCTGCTCCTACACTATAACCTTTAGCTACTGCTTCGGCTTCAAGGGGAAGTTCATCTAATGTCTTGTAAGTTGGACCAATAAAAAAACATGAGCTTAAAGAAACGAGGAAAATACATGGCCATAATTAATTACAAAATCCTCACTCTAAAGGCTTGCTGTAGCACTCGGAGAGTATCCCGTGCTCGTTTTCTTCTAATAGCAATTTCATTGGGCTCTTGAAGCATCTCTTCAAAAAGATTGTCTCTGTTGGACGAGTGTAACAGTGCATGTTAGAAAAGAGCCTGCTTTCAATCAGAAAATAGCATCACATCTCAATTCCGGTACCTGTAGAGCTTTTTTATGAACACATTGTGCAGCTCTCGCTTAGTGTGATTAACCTAAAAATAGTAACACTGGCCTATCAATAAGGATATTGCCAAGCAGGCATCAAAACCAAATAAAAGATGGAAAGCCTTCACTGCACCCTTGGTTACAAAATATGAGCAGTTGAATATTTCTATCCAAATTACCTCACTCACATATATCATGCTCTCAGCAGTAGTAGCAATATTAGCCAAACAGAAGAATGATGTAAACCACTTGTGCTTTAAATGTTTTCAAATTGACCAAGGAGACATATGATCATATACATGCACATTATCTCCTAATACATAATAATTAAACTGCCGTGAACTACATATTCCTGTCGTTAAAACAGAATATGTTTCCCAATGGCAAGATTGATTAACGAAAAGCTTCCATAATTGGGCGGAGATCCAAAGGTAGCGAGAGAAAAATCCAACTCATTTCTTTAATTTTCCAGAATTTTCCAAAAGAGAAAACCTCAAAATTTCTCATGGACACCCAAATGCACCAAGGCCAGAGAAGGGATCCTAGATATAAGCACACCCATCAAATTTTGGGTTCCATTTAATGCGTTATTTAGAGGATCCACTTTATATAAGTGCATGCTACAGACTGCAGAGCTCCTTAAGTGAGACCCATAATCCAATCGGTAGGAAAGTATCTTTCTGTTAATTTTGTGGCAATGAAATTGGATACAATAAAAAACATGAGAAATTAGTTTCTGAAATTTTAAGCTAAAATGCCACTGCCAAACAGATATATCTCACTCAATTTAAACAAAAGGAGAGATTAGCATAGTATATTGGTAATAAAAACACGACTTTCACAAGCCAATCAAACATAACTGGATGATAAAAACCTTACCAAGAAATGCATAATTGCCTTCGGCACAGAATCCTCTATATTCTTCCTGACAATATCATAATATGACCTTAACAGTAACTTTGTCAGAAATATTTGGATTGCCTCCTGTTCAGTCTGAGATTCGGTTGGTTTCAATACAGCTGGAGGCTGAATCAAAGAAAAATGTTCAGTCAGCAACCAATATATCTATTCATAAGCAACAATAAAAATAATGTGCCATGCTTTGCAGATAAACGCACTTCTCTTAGCTGGATCATTAAGAATGAATGTTCCATGCTGTTAACAGGAATGGCTTCTTGCTTTGTAGTTGAGCTTTTAGTTGCATCACTCCTTCCAAAAATTGAAGGTATACCCCATATTGATGAAGAAGTTCCCCCTATAATAGCATTGGGTCAATACTTGTATCATTGAGGAATAGAAGCCAATAATAAACAAGACAAGCATCACCTGCAGATCCAGGTCTCTCGGTTTCAATAGGTGGACGCACTCCCTATTTCAGGACCCAACCATTAATACATTTTTTTTCAATAATTTATCACGATGCAGGAAGCAGCCTGTAGAAAGTGTAAAATCTTAATGCATATCTGCAAGTGTGGGAGAGCACGTTATACTCTACCTGATCAGGAACAATCCCATTTGGCATGGTCCTAGGAAGAATTGACCTGGACTTCACAGTTTTCTCAGATCCAGATACTTTATCAGATTCTGCCCCTTCCTGATCAATGATTCAGTTCAATTATTTTTTTACTACTGACAGGATAGTTTAGAAAGTAGCACAGAAAGAATACCTTTGATCTGGCAGCCGTGGCTTGAGATATTTTAACTTGTTGTGAGGCTATTTCTTGGGCTTTACTTGCCCCAATAAAGTTTGGATGTGAATAGTTAACGTAGTCCATCTACAGGCATAATCTTTGGCTTAGTACTTGCCTAACTGGCTAACAGTTTTATCTCAATGAAAAAAAATTTCCTTACCTCCATTTCAATTATGTTTTCAATCATGTCCTCAGAAGGAATCAAATTTTCTCTTAAGAAATTACCAATGACTTCATCCATTTTTTTCAATAACACAGGAAATCTCCGCAGTTCATTTGTGAGGCATCGGTGGCTTATCTGGGATGAGATGGACGCATAATTACTACCAGAAAGAAGATAATACTAACAACCATTACTATTTTTAACAATTGGAAATACCTTAACTAACTCATCATAAATAAACCTCGCACATTGGATGCTTGGATCTAGTAAGCGAGCAATCTGCCTTCGAACAAGATTTTCAAATGGAACCTGAAGGGTGTATAAAACAAAGTTATAGAATATAAAAAAATAAAACAGCCATGGCCTGTCACTCTATTGCAGCTTCAGATTAACCTCTGGCACAAACAAAGAAGACTTAAGACCAGTAGCATTCTGAATGGCAGTACGAATATTATCATCAGTCAAATCATCACATGGATCCACTTCCTGCACACAATTCCAACACAAATTAAACCAAAACATAAATCATACACAGCAGAAATCGCCACATGGAACATAAGAAAAAAGGTGCAAAATAGTAATGCCTGTCAGATGTTCGACAGAAAAATGAAATCAAGTTAACGTAAACGAGAAATACAACATGTAAATATAGAAATATAAGTATGTACCTCCAGACTCTTAACAAAGATAGACTGAAAGATGTACTGAATACGTGCTCCACCAGACAACTCAGATGTAGACATAGCTTCACTTTTCCTTCTACCATTGAAGAAAATGCTGTAATGAAAAGAATATAATCTCAGTAGTTATCAGATAATACGTCCAGTGAGGTCTATTGATACATTCCACCAGGGATTAATAATCCAAAATACAAAAATTAAGAGGTTCTATTTTGATTAATTTTTTTTAAAAAAGAAGCTCCTAAAATCAGAACCCAGAGGATCATTAACGCTAAGATTCATTTGTGGATTCAGCCAGAAAAATAGTCATGTAATGAGAAAAATTGGTCAAATTTTGATAAAGTGGTTCTGAGAGGTTTCAATGACAATTGCATGTTAATAATCCAGTAGGATCTCAACCCACCTTCAGCATATTTTGTGAGAATATTCAATAGAAGAGCCCCTGACCTGCCTATGGTTTATAAACAGAAGGAGATTAGTACCTATCACTTGAAAGCATTCTGTCAATATCCACAAATGAAAGAAGGAATATCTTGAACAAATGTCCCACACATCTTGATCACAATTAGGTTAAGTAATTACTGTAAACAATATTGCCGATTAAGCAACTTCACAGGAGTTATTCACAAACATCAAACACAACAGTAGATCCAAATATGGAAAGTTCATTCAATAACATGCCAAAATGCTTGTTAAGATTACTTGAAAATTTTACAAACCATTAGAAATTTAACAGCTCTTATCTTCAATATTTTTGTTATTTCTTCCATGTACACATTTGCATCTACGAGAAGTTAGTGCTAATCATATCAAATGTGTTTGTGGATTTCAAAATGCTTATGATGGAGAAAGAGAAATTAAGTGAACCATTGAAATAAACAACTGAATGTAGCAAAAAGAATGGTATACCTTGGACTCACTGATTTCACCATAGGTTGCATACTCTTTTGCCACAGCAACCAACTCAGCACTTATTCTTGCCTTCAATGCTGGAAGAACTGTACGAATATGTTGTACCAATATCTACAATAGCGAAAGATCAAATTTAAAAGCAAAGATAGATTCAATTCAAGTCTTTTCAAGCACAAGTTATCAACTAAATAAGCAAAGATAGACATAGCAACCCAGCCCAAGCCCATCAATTTGCACTTGGGAGAGTAGTCATAGATGGTATAAGCCAATCCAATATTGGATGGAGGGTGGATTGTGAACCTATGATATCCCCTAAAAATTAGTTTTACATCCAATACCTACTTGGATATGGTCCAATATATTAGTGGAGATGAGCAGATAGATCTTCAACTTGGGTTAATCACTTTAAAGATATGGTTTAGGCCCATCAGTCTACAGTTGGGCCAAGTTGCTTCATAGACAATATAATAATGCATGCACATAAATGCTCTATAGGTCAAAGTAAAAAAATTGCCACTTCAAAATTAAATCAGATCATAATTAATATTTTACAAATAAATTGATTAGTTGAACCTGATTCAATTTCTTTGCCAACTGAGGCACTCCACAACGATCTGATAGCCCATGATAGACCTTCAATCAGTAGCAAAACAGTATAAAATAAAGAATAATCATTTGATTGAATTATCTTTTAAAGGATAGGGAACTTGCTCATACAGGTTTGTTGCGAAAGAAGTTTTCTTCATAAGCAAGTGCATCCTTAATGCTTCTGTTGTACATAATGTCCTATTAAGAAAGACAAGACAGATAAAAAGTTTACGGATGACATTAACATATTTCAATTCAATAACATAAACACTTAAAATGTAAAGGAGAAACAGACAAAGGGATGGCGTTGAAACAATCCAACTAATAAAAAAACATCAATTACGATACTACTTTTATCACACATAAGGAACAAGAATAATAATCAAGTCAATGCATGGCTCAGATGGTTCATCACATTGTAACCCCCAAAAAGTATCACGTGCTATATGATAGAAAAAAAACATGATTGATCACCTCTTGGCTGCGATTCACGACCCCTATATAGCCAAGACGAAGAGGTATTACATTGCCAAGCAAAAAATTCCGTGCATCAGTACCTCTATCCATAATGTCCAACTGGAGCACGAGAAAGAAGTTGCATCAACAAGAGTGAAATATATATATATATATATATATATATATATATATATATATATCATAACATAAAGAACTTTAAAGATTAACAACAGTAATCCATACTTTAGTAATGACACCAATAGTTCGTGACCCTGTCACAAAACATAAGAAGAAGAAAAAACAAGTCTTAGATAAAAGTGAGCATCTTCTCAAATCAATGAACCCTCCAACTAAGAGTTTGAAGGCTAGCATTTAAGGGAAAAAAGAAAAGAATGAAGTGATGCGAAAAGGAGATGAACTTACCGTCGGGATCAGCAATCCTTGCCATTTGAAGGGCATCTGAGTTTGCCAAATCGGAATTGGCAGGAGTGACTGCTAGAATTATGCAAGTATCATGCTTAATGTATGATATAATCATGGTCCTTATTCTAGCCTCAATGTCAGAAGGCTGATCTCCAACTGGAACTTTTGTGATCCCCGGTAAATCAACCAAAGTAATGTTGAGTACATTAGGCGAAAAGATCTTCAGACGGATTTGTTTATCGGAAATTCCCTTGTTTTCACCAGCTTCCCTATCCGTTTCCGCCTGACGATATGTCAATGCATCATAATACACTATTACTCCACATCCGCAGGATATAACAATAAATCTTAGAAAAATAATACCCACAATAACATCAAACAAGAAATTCGGATATTTGGACGCTAAGATTAACAAAAAACAAAAAGTCAATGGAATTACCATCAATGCAGAACATGATGAGAGACAACATGCTAAAATAGCAGTGCATGGAAAGCTATGAAAATTTCATTGATTAAAGACACTACTACATCACATCAAAGTCAGAGAATCTGAGAAATTTTCATACAAATATGCATCAAATGCCAATCTTCAAATCCCTAATCTCAATTCACAATGCCTAAAACTAATCAAGAAAATGGAATCAAAAAGAAAAAAGAAGCAGAAGATCGAAACAAGAAGTTGCAAAAACCTGAATCTCCGCGCGAATGGCCGCAAAATCAAAGAACCTCTTCCCGGGGAGGTGAAGGAACTCCCCCACTCGTCGCCGCCCTCGCCACCCTTGGCCGGGGTATGCACGAGCTGCAGGACGAGCGGGCGGCGGGTGCAGATATCGGAGCCCCGGGGCAAGAAGTCCCTCCCGACCAGCGCCTCGAGCACGCTGGACTTGCCGCTGCTCTGGCTCCCCACCACCGCCACCTGCGGCAGGTCGACCGTCGAGCCGCTCCCCAGCTGCGCGAATATGTCCTGCAGCTTGTTCACCATGGGTATCACCGCGTGCCCCATCGCCGGCGCCGCCGGGCCCTTCGCGCTCGCGGCCGCCCCGTCGTCCGACATAGGACCGGCGAAGGGATTGGAGAACTAGGGCTGGTAGGGAGAAAGATGCGAAAGAGAGAGGGAGAGTGCGATCGGATTGAGACGTAAGCGATGCCGGCGATTTCTCCGGCGACGTTTCCAGGCCCCGGCGGCGGATCGACGACGAAGTGGAGGGGACATTTTTAGCCGGTGAAGGGGAATGTGGAATTACGAAAACAGCCATGCGTTGGGAGCGGGTCATCACGGGTGTAAATAAGCCAACCCGGTCTACTTATTTTAAATTCGGCTCGATTGATTATGAATCCGTATTTATTAATTTTATACTTGTTAAATAATGAATAGGACTTGGTTTGGGTTGGCTCGAAACTTGAACTTAATATATTCAAACTAAAAAATAGGCAGTTCGACTTAATTCGTCAATACTATTAAAGTTACATTAAACTTATATAGGGTTGAAAAAAAAAAAATCTTATATAAGTCAAGTAAAAACTAAACATAAATATTTGTTCAGCTCAAATTTAACTCAAAAACATAACAAGTCAAACACGAATCAAACTCAAATGTTATAAATTTTAGACGAATTTAGTTTGACTCATAATATATTAAAACTCATCAAATTTTCAAACAAGTTCAAACATACTTGATATAAATCATGTCAAATTCAAAAATAACCCTACTCAAGTTTGGCTAATTTAAACCCTATAGGTCACCAAGGGCAGGAAATGAGTTTGTGGAGGTGTTAAAATGTCATCCCATTACTTTTTGATGTCCGTGTTCGATAATCATTAATCACAGCAGCTAAACACAGCTGTTTTGCATAATAAAAAATAGATTTTTGTTCTATCCATCCAGAATAAAATAGTAAAGCTTGTTAAACTAATATAAGTAAATTTGTAATTCATAATCATATACCATATGTAGTTAATTGGAATTATTTAGCTCAAACTAAAGTCCAGTTTTAAATTATTCTTTCATATAAGGAGTATCATTTTGAACTTTATTCGAACTTAAAGAGAATTGATTAAACTAATTGTAAGAATTTTGTTAATTTTAAGTTCAAATAGAAACTTTAAAATTAATTACTAAAATTTTATTATTTGTAATTACATTGATTTTATTTTAAAATTTATATCTATGAAATTATTTTTTGTATTAAAAGGTCAGTTAGTTGACATAAAAAGAATATAAACTGTATAAAAGTTTCGTAATTAGAATTTATAAGAAAAGATATAATTTTTTTTACAACAACATGTCTTACTCTTATTTTAGTATAAAATACTAAAAAAGAAATTTTTCTTTTACAAACAACTATTTATAAATTTATAAATTTTGTAATTTTTTTCTGGTGTTAAACAGACGAAGTCTATAATAAATAAAGGAAGATAAAATCCATTGAAGTGATTAAATATTTTAAAAAAAGAAGAATAACAAAAAAACTCGGTCGGGGTCACATAAGAGAATCGGTCACGGGTAGACCCAGACCCGTGAGCGACTCCACCTCCTTCCCCTTCTTCTCGACCAAGAAAGTCGAAACTGTGAAACCCTCGATACCTTCCTACCCCTGCAACTCCCGACTCCCACCTCCTAAGGTAAAGCCTTTTGCCCTTCTCCCATCTCGAACACCATAAGGTTCCCCTTTCCTCTCAAAAAGTTCGAATCTTTGCCGAAAAATCTCCCCATTTTGATACTATAATAATCGATTGTTGTTGTTGATTGGGCAGTTTCGGTCGTTGCTGTTTTTGGTTGCGGGATCCGATCGTCGAAGATGTCGAGGAGGTACGACAGCAGGACGACCATCTTCTCCCCCGAGGGGCGGCTGTACCAGGTGGAGTACGCGATGGAGGCGATCGGTAACGCCGGATCAGCCATCGGCGTCCTGGCCAAGGACGGCGTGGTCCTCGTCGGTGAGAAGAAGGTCACGTCCAAGCTTCTGCAGACCTCCAAGTCGGCCGAGAAAATGTACAAGGTGGACGACCACCTCGCCTGCGCCGTCGCCGGCATCATGTCCGACGCCAACATCCTCATCAACACCGCCCGCCTCCAAGCCCAGCGCTACACCTTCGCCTACCAGGAGCCCATGCCCGTGGAGCAGCTCGTCCAGTCCCTCTGCGACACCAAGCAGGGCTACACCCAGTTCGGCGGCCTCCGCCCCTTCGGCGTCTCCTTCCTCTTCGCCGGCTGGGACAAGAACTTCGGCTTCCAGCTCTACATGAGCGACCCGAGTGGTAACTACGCCGGGTGGAAGGCGGCCGCCATTGGGGCCAACAACCAGGCTGCCCAGTCGATGTTGAAGCAGGACTACAAGGACGACATCACCAGGGAGGAGGCCGTGGAACTTGCGCTCAAGGTGCTCAGCAAGACCATGGACAGTACCAGTCTTACTTCCGAGAAGCTGGAGCTTGCCGAGGTTTTCCTGGAGCCGTCTGGGGAGGTGAAGTATCAGGTCTGCTCGCCGGAGGCGCCTGGGAAGCTGTTGGTGAAGTCTGGCGTGACTCAACCTGCTCCCGAGGCTTCGTAAGCTTCTGTCGCTTCAATGTTTTTGTTTAGTTTCCTTTGTTAAGCTGCTCTGTGGATTTGATGAAGTTACTCTTGGTTAAACCAGCTCCTGCTACTTTTCGCATTAGAATGATTGGTTGAAGAAGTGGTTATTGAACTTGCAGATATATTATTGGGATGCCTTCAACTTATGAAATTAGTTATTTCTTCGCATCTCATTGAACGAAATTATACCAAAGTATTATCAGCCCTGATGAGTAGCTTCAAAGTTTCTTACCTTGAAAATCATTGTATTTGTTGTTTTTAAGGTACTCTTGCTTATACCATGCCCTGCTTGGGCATGAGATCGATTGGTTGAGCTGGTTGTAGAGCATTGAATATGTTTTTGTGCCTTTAACAAATTACGGATTTGTTATTTTATTCTTATGTTGGACGAATTTATACCTAATTATCATCCCTGATGAGTAGCTTCTAAACGTCTTACGTGGCAGAAAATTAATATAAAGTTGATTTTAATCTACTTGTTAAAACATGTCTTGCTTTTGCATTAGATTGTTTTGGTTTAAGTAGTTATAGTACACGAAATATTTTTCAATGCCTTCAACTTATGTATTTGTTATTTTCTTCTTATCTCAGACAAAATTAAATGAAATAACCATCTTGAAAATAGTTGTATTGTTGAGTGAAAGGTACTTACTAAAGTAATGGCTGCTTCTGCATTAGTTCGACTCGTCAAAGTTGTTGTAGAACATGGAATGAGTTGTTCTTCTCGAACCTATTTATTTGTACTTTCTTTCTTAGCTCGGTCGTGATTATAAGATTATCACCTATTGGGTAGCTTCCAAACTTCTTATCTTTATTACATTTTCCTCAGCCCATATAATGGTTAAGTGCCAAACATTTGGTTTCTTGTGGTATCATAAATTGCTGATGTGCGTGTGTGCTTTTATCATGAAAACGGGTGTAGTTGTTTAATTATTATCTGATCGACATCTTACCTATGTTCTGAATCATTTTAGTAAGTATGTTATCTTGTTGTTTATATTTTCATTTTGATTGTTTTGGTGTCTTTGTCTTAAACTATTTGTGTCCATTATTATTGTGTAGTGTTTATGATTTTTTTCTGCAAGATTTTTTTGCGCATATTTTTGGGATTTGTGTAGATTTATCAAGCTGCTTGATTTGTGTCATGGTAAAAAAGATTATTGCTTAAATTTAATTTCCTTCCTTTCCTTTCTTCTATCTGGTTAGAGTGAACCGAACAACCAATATTCATGGACATTGACTTTCTTGGTAAGCAAGGGCTGTGCGTTTGATAGTTAAATCGTGACTGTTTGATTGAAGACCAGTGGAATCAGGGCTTCGATCGACGAAAATATTGTTTCCTTACCAGAAAATATTCATATGGCCTGCGGGTACCATCATTTTATCATTCATGGGTTAAAGTTGAACGATCAGCAACTTGATAAAAAAGTAGACTAGAGTCTTATTCTGGAATGAGTGTGTTGGCTTGGGTAACTGTGATGATGTCGTAGTATGGTCCTTGATCAGCTATCGTTTATTTCTTGTCTGGTTAGAAGATGAGCAAAGAGAGTGATCAGTCAAATGCTGCAGCCAAATCTTATTGTCATCACTTTCTGTAACCAAACTTCACTTTCGTGCTGCTTTCTCCCCATCTATTAAACGGCATCTTTTCAGTACTGCACCAATTGGGTTTTGTAGATTGTTAGTAATTGTTTCCTTTCTCGAAATCTCGTTTATGATATATTTTTTGTAACATTATGTTCATTTGATTTATGCTAAGAAGCTTGCGTAAAAAATGTTAGAAAAAATTGCTGATGTGCGTGTTCTGTGTTATGTTTACTAGAGCACCACTTTGTTTAATTGCCATTATGTAAGGTGATAGCTAGTTCTCCACTTCCAATGGGGAGGACCCGTAGGATTCGAAACTGCTTTTCAAGTTCTTCTCTGCCCATGTAATTTTCATTGCGGCTTCAGCAAGAGCAAGTAATTTCCCTGGTCGCTACCAAGTACTTGTGCCACGCACAGACACCCTCCATTCGGGGAAATTGTGAGACCACCTTGAGAGTCTTCTCAATCTGGCAGTGAAAAACAATATTGCTTTAGACAATTGAGTTCTTATCGAGCCCAATATTGAATCAAATTGTGATTGAGCAGCTAGCCAATTCTACGAATTTCCAGAACTCTCTCTTAATGTCTCCGATACGGTAGTTGTAAGTCAAATACAAAACAATGTTCGCACTCAACTGTTCACTGAATCGTCAATCTTGTCTCATCATAGCTAAAACCCGCATCCGTTGATCAAATATTACATACATTAAATTTCATTTCATCTTAATATATATAGATAACAATTCCAAAAAACTAACTTCCCAAAAGATCAGTAAGTCAACATTTATTTGTAACATATATCCCTTCAATGTTGTTCTCCGAAGTTTAGCAATTGCCGCCAGGTCCACCAAGGAAACCAGAACTGACAACCGGATTAATACTCTGACCAAAACCGCTAATTGAGCAGCATTGGGGTGCATCGACGTTGGGATGCACTTCTACTTTTGCAACATGTTCTTGATCACCACCATCTAGTTTAACCAGCTGGACATTTGATATATAAGCTGCAGAGCCTGCCCCTCCAACATTTCTTCCAATGCCCATGGGAAGACTTGTGGGATCAGAAGTTTCTCTCATGGTCTTCCCTCCCCAACTACTATTACAAAATTGATACAAAATTTCAATTTATAATAATCACCAGAATAACAATAATATAGAACCTCTGTTTCTTGCTCTAACCTAAGATAAAGCGCTCCCTAAAAAACCTTTGCATAGCTAATAACTTGTTGAACCTTTGGAGAGAACGGCTGAGAAAGATATAAAGTCAAGCACGGTGAATACACAAATTTAATGTGAAAAATCATCTTTTCATCGAAGATAAAAAATTACAGGACACACGATAAATTTTTTTATTATATTCAAAGAGATTACAACCTTCTTATATCGCCACCAACGGCCTGATATGATAATAAAGGATCCACAACCCAAAAATCTTCACCTAACTAAGAACAAAAGTTTGCCTTTACACCCTCTCTCATGAATTAGAGTTACAATGAATAGCATCCTAAAAGTAAGCCAAAAAATAACTTAAACTACGCATAGCCGGTGGGAACGCTCAACAAAGTTTTGCCGGCGTCCCGGCGCCCATGGGTGCTCAGGTCCCGGTCAATGTGTGTTTCTCCCAAAGCACCCGAACACTCGAGCGCTCGCCATCCAGGCGCTGGAGCCCTCGTCTCCCTGTCTTCCTCCTCCGCTCATTTTCTTCTACTCCTCCGGTTATCCACTCCACTCCAGCGAGTCTCCGGCAAGTCTCCGGGGGCAAATAGGGTTCCACAACAACAAGTACCATCCTACCTTTACCAAGGATGCTAAAGATTTCCATTGGCCAATATCCAACGCATCTTTCTAAATTAATACACGACCACCAATTGCGAGTCTGTCCGTCCTGTATATATTAAAAAACACCTCGTTATTTTATGATGCAAACCGCAAGCTGTATAATCAATCAAAGGGGAAGTGTTTTATTTAGTTAGGGAAGACGAAGTACCCGATATACGCATAGAGCCACATCGCCTTGAGTCCCACCGGGCGTAGAAATTGGAGCGAGTACTCCGCCAAGGGGTATTCACTGAACAACTTGCACAAAGGCAGACCTGCAATCAAACTTGAGTCAATATGCGTCTATTGCATGCAAACATAATTCGCGTACAAAATCTCAGGTAATTAATAAATATTGATAGTAGTATTGTTATAAACTTACAGTCCAGGAAGTTGTTATTCTTCTGTAATTGTCTCCATAAAGAGCTGGGCATACCTGCCTCATTCATCAAACACAACAAACCATGAGCAGCTTATAATCTATATTTCTACAATGTATCCACACATGCCCAAAACGATATTATAGCTGTTATATCTAATCATAATAGAAAAATAAAACCGCACTTACTGCCCAGCCTGCTTCCATGACATCACGGGGTTCAATAGAATCATCTCGAAAGCCTTGGAAAACCATTTTAAATGAAGTAAACTGCTGAGTTCCATTAAGTGTTGGGAATCCCTCATTATTGATGAATGTGAAAAACATACAATTATATGGTGAATCGTAAAGACATGGAATTACTCTAAGGGGTACGAAGAATTCGAGAAGAATCATATTTAATATTTGGCTCTTCGTATCTACGATAGTTGAGTGTATCTTGAGAATAGGTTTTTTACTATATATATATATGTATATATATATATATGTAGTTCTATTGTTGTGAAATAGAGCTGAAGTGAATATAATTTGAAGAGTGTGTAATATTGAAGAGTGTGATATTGTGAAGTTTCACTGTGAGGCTCTCTTAGAGTAGGAGAGCCTCTCCCATGGCTCCTCTCTTAAGAGGAGGGAGAGCCTCTCCTTATGGTGTACTTACTTTGTCTGATGTGTGTATTGACTTTATCCGATGTGTATTCTTACCTGGTGTATGTTCTACTTAGAGGTTGATGCTGTTTCTAATTGGAGTTCCACTTAGAGGGAGGTTGACAGTGTTTCTAATTGGAGTGTTCCACTTAGAGATAGTTGAGAGTGTTCCTAATTGGAGTGTATTCTCAGTTAGAGATTAGAAGTTGAGAGTGTTCTTATAATTGGAGTGTGTTCC
Source organism: Piper betle (assembly GCA_033002965.1). Taxonomy (NCBI): domain Eukaryota; kingdom Viridiplantae; phylum Streptophyta; class Magnoliopsida; order Piperales; family Piperaceae; genus Piper; species Piper betle. The sequence goes on along the minus strand of JAURVB010006601.1, from coordinate 2,754 downwards.
AGTTAGAGGTTGCGATGCAGATCTAGACAGGGTTACTATTGGTGGTGCATGTGAGAGAAAGAAAAATTGTTCATTGTGAGGAGAAAATATGACTTTGGGTTCTTCGACAAGACCAACTGTAGTTTATTTCTTATCATTTTCTACCTTACTGTGTATGGTTTGTAATGTGGGGTAATTATACTCATTTCATGTTTTTGGTTGTGGTTTTATTTCAATTTGGAAAGTTTTTACTAATGTGTGGGTATCATCTATCTTTATCCTTTATTGGTTGGCCTTATTACACACTCAACTTTGTGTTTGGTTATTTTGTTTGCTAAAAGCCCTAACAATTGGTACCGTCTATGAGAAAAGTAACATCCTAATTCTTTCTCTAAGAGAGTGGGGGAGATGTACCAGAAGTTCCAATCAGAGGAGATAGAGTCGGGAGGAGAGAAGTGTTAAAATAGTCTTGACTTTTGGTTCTTCGACAAGACCAACTGTAGTTTATTTCTTATCCTTCTCTACCTTTTGTATATGGTTTGTAATGTGGGGTAATTATACCCATTTCATGTTTTTGGTTGTGGTTTTATTTCAATTTGGAAAGCTTTCTACTAATGTGTGGGTGTCATCTATCTTTATCCTTTATTGGTTGGCCTTGTCACACACTTCAACATTGTGTTTGGTTATTTCGTTTGTTAAAAACTTTGACAATTGGCGCTAGTGAGAAAAGCAAGGTCATAATTTTTTCCCAAGAGAGTGGAGGAGATGTGCTAGAAGTTTCAATCAAGAAGACATACCACATGAGTCCACATGAGTCGGGAGGAGAGAAGTGTTAAAATATTTCCCTCATATGATGGCGGTCGGCAAGCTATCCCTCCTCATATGATGGCGGTCAGCAAGCTATCGACAATGGTGATTCATGTTTGACTGGTGTTCGACAAGTAGTGTAGAGTTGAAGATTTTTCAAAGAGTTTCTACATGGGGCGAGAAGGAAGTTTCTATAAAGGGTTGTATATCTTTCCCATGTGAAATGCTGAAATTAACCCTAGTGTGTTTTGTATGATTCGGAAGAGGAGGGATTATTGGGAATCCCTTATCCTATGATGAATGTGAGAAGATGAATTGAAAAGACATGTAGTTACATGGTGAATTGTAAAGACATGAAGTTATTTTATGGGGTACAAAGAATTTGTGAAGAATCATATTTAGTGTTTGGCTCTTCGTATCTACGAGGTTAAGTGTATCTTGAGTAGTGTATCTACTACATATAATATATGTAGTTGTATTGTGTGTGAAATAGAGCTGAAGTGATATATGAAGATTTGTAAGAGTTACTCTCCCTCTCCCTCTTAGAGGAGAGAGAGCATCTCCTCATGGTGTACTTACTTTGTCCGATGTGTATACCGGCTTTATTATATATGTATTCTAACTGGAGCATGTTCCAGTTAAAGGTTGAAAGTGTTAGAGTGTTCTTAATTGTTCTTAATTGGAGTATATTCCAGTTAGAAATTAGACGTTGAGAGTGTTCCTAATTGAAGTGTGTTCTAGTTAGAGGTTATGATTTTCTTAATTGGAGTATGATGCAGTTATAGGTCGCGATTGTATATCTAGACAGGGTCACTATTAGTGGTGCATATGAGAGAAGAAAGAGACATTATTCGTTGTAAAAAGAAGACGTGACTTTGGATTCTTCAACAAAACTAACGTTTATTTCTTATCATTTTCTACCTTCTGTCTATGGTTTGTAATGTGGGGTAATTATACCCATTTCATGTTTTTGGTTGGTTTTATTTTAATTTGGAAAGTTTCTACTAATGTGTGGGTATAATCTATTTCTATCTTTTATTAGTTGGCCTTGTCACACACTCAATATTGTGTTTGGCTATTTTGTTTGTTAAAAACCCTATACACTCAGAGCCATAAAATGTTCCTTTGTTTGTTGAAAATGTAGTCACCTGCAGCATAAATATTAAATAACAATGTTCATCACGCAATAGAAATTCCCATATATGGGGCTACTTCGTATACGCACTCAAATTATATAAAACAAGAATCAGATAAGCAAAGATCAGTAAACTGGCAGATATTGATATATATATATATATATATATATATACATATATATATATGTATATATGAAATGTCATAAATATGTAAGTACTTACATGGTTTACGTCGAGGGATCTCATCCTTGAGGGTTATTAATCCAAAAATAATGTACAACTAAATGGCCTGCGTGGAGTGGGATACAATAAATCCACCACTCGACGCATCCACTTACCTGTAAAAACAAAACACGATAGAGTATAGAGATAAAACAAGAAGCGAGTCCTAACAGACCTGGTAGAAACTCCAATTGTGTCCTTGCACCTAGGCGGCGAGCTCGTACTCCATACCTACACATCAAATCTACAAGCTAATGCCCACTAATTGAATGATGCATCAAACTCATCATGAATATCACACATACAATGCAATCATCATCTAACAACAGTTAAACAATCAATAATATAAAAATATCTCATCCTATTCATCCCAATTTTATTACATTTTTCTAAGTTAAGTTGCAGTCAATTATTATGCTCAAATTTAATTTACTTAATTAGATCACTAACTATCAATCAAATCATGCAAATCATCAATTCATTCACAATCAAACATTTATCACAATAGTTAATCATTCCTAGTATGTTGTGCTAATACTTATTAATTTTAAATAATTAAATCGGATAAAAGTCTACCTAATCGTCAGTCACACGGTGACACCGACATGGT
>JAURVB010006600.1:0-13657 GCA_033002965.1 Piper betle | reverse complement strand
TACTTAACCGGGTAAAAATACTTAACCGGTTAACTAATACTTTCCACTTGACCGGGTAATTGATAATTAACCGGGTAGCGGGTAAATAATTTAAATAAATTCATGGATACCAACGTTCGATCCCACCGCGTCGAATATATACATATATATATATATATATTTTCCGGGTCTTTACACACTTTGACCATCAGTTTGGGGGTGATATGCTGTACTTAACTTGATTTTGGGTCCCCATAGCTTTTTCGAAAACTTCCCAAAAATGTGACGTGAATAGGGGATCTCTGTCAGAGACTATCTCCTTTGGAATTCCATGCAGCCTGACAATGTTATTTATGTACAGTTCTGCTAAGTATTTCACAGTCCACAATTAACCATATAGAGTCATGTCTCTTCAAAGTCCTTGGGAGTGTTGTAATAAAATGCACATGTGACACGCTCCCATTTCTAGGTAGGTATCTCTAAAGGTTGTAATAATCCACCGGGTAGTTGATGTTGGGCTTTGATCAATTGGCACGTCTGACACTTGGAAACAAAATCCACCACATCCCTCTTCATTCCAACCCACCAGTAGGTTCGTTTCAAGTCCTGGTACATCTTTGTAACACCAGGGTGTATTGAGAACCTTGAACGATGAGCTTCTTCCAGAATATCTCGTTTTAATGCATCATTGTTGGGTACACACAATCTCCCTCTAAATCTGATTACACTGTTGGAATCTGCTACAATGTTGGGAGTTTTGTCCAACATTTCATTCAGCTTCTCATCTTCCATTTGTGTTAGCTTAACTTGGTCCACCAATTCATTGGAGATAACCAGGTTCGCCAGTATTCCTGTCATTCGTTCCACCGGGTTAATAGCTACCACCTCAGCTGACATAGCCCAAAGTCTAGCTAGTTATTGACCCTTGTCCATCTTGCCCTTCCGACTCAACGCGTCGGCCACAACATTCGCTTTTCCCGGGTGGTATAAAATTTGGAAATCATAGTCCTTCAAGTATTCTATCCACCGTCTTTGTCGAAGGTTAAGGTCATTCTGGGTGAAGATATACTTCAAACTTTGATTGTCGGTGAAAACTTTGAACTGGGCCCCATACAAGTAGTGCCTCCAAATCTTTAAGGCAAAAACTACTGCTGTTAGTTTCAAATCATGGGTCGCATAATTTTGCTTGTGAATCTTCAATTGGTAAGATGCGTTGTGAGGATCCCTCAACTTAGTCCCACATATATAATACCTATTGGAAGAAGATCTTGTTTATAAGTGGGGTACCCATTTTAAAGAAATGACTTAGCCCATTACGTTGCACTATGGGTTGGGTCGTTACAGGCGTAAGCCACCACCTTACCATCTTGCATAAGGACGCATCCTAAACCAAACCAAGACGCATCACTGAAGACTGCGAATCCTTCATTACCATTTGGCAGGGTCAAGATTGGCGTAGTTGTTAAACTCTTCTTTAGAGACTGGAAACTCACCTCACACTTACTACTCCATCCAAAGGTTGTGGCCAATCAATGACTGCTTTCACTTTTGACGGATCCTCTGCAACTCCCGTCTTTGAGACAACATGTCCGAGGAAGTTCACCTCCTTCAGCCAGAAGTCACACTTTGATAATTTGGCGAACAGTTGATTCTCTCTCAAAACTTGAAGAGCAATGGACAAGTGATTCCCATGGTCCTCCTCATTATTTGAACAGACCAGAATGTCATCCACAAATACAATAATAAACTTATCCAAGTATTCATGGAACACCGTGTTCATAAGTGAAATAAAGGCCACTGGTGCATTTGTCAGACCAAAAGGTATAACCAGAAACTCATAATGTCCATAGTGAGTTCGGAAAGCCGTTTTCCGTATGTCAGATTCCTTCACCCGTAGTTGATGATAACCAGATCGCAAGTCTTTTTTGAGGATATTCCGGCTGTTTTCAACTAATCAAATAAATCCTCAATCCTCGGTAAGGGGTACCGATTCTTGACTGTCACTTGATTGACCTGGCGATAGTCAATACATAATCGAAGTGAGCCATCCTTCTTCTTTACAAAAAGAACAGGGGCTCCCCAGGGTGAAGTACTTGGTCGTATGAAGCATGCCTGCAACAACTCTTCTAATTGACTCTTTAACTCCTTGAGTTCCACTGGAAACATGCAGTATGGTGCTTTAGAAATTGGTGATACTCCCGGTGCTAGGTCAATGACAAACCCACTGACCCCCATCTCATAATTACAAGGTTTAGTCAATACTCTCCTCCCTTTACAGTCGAGAAAAGCCTGGTGTGCAGACAACCAGTCCATTCCCAACAGTACATCAAATCCTATTATCCCATAGACAATGAAATTCCACACATAGGGTTTCCCTTGTATATCCAAGGATAGGTTAGTCACTCCTAACGTTGTGACCTCCCCTTCTCCCGTTGCGGTGGTGACCCTATAAGTCTTAGGTAATGTAGACGTTTGGAGTCCTAAACTCTTAACTAATCGGGATGATAGGAACGAATGCGTACACCCCGAGTCAAATAAAACATCCACACTAACACTTTGAATCAGAATTTTACCTCGAACTGTGTGGTCCTCGTTCTCAGCGTCCTCGACTTCGACTGCAAAAAGTTTCGCCTTCCCTTTGTCCACTGGTTTTGCAGGTGCTGGGTAGCGATTAGGAGCTGGTGTCTTCTCCTTTTCAGGTTGCTCCTGTTGTTGCTTCAGGGGCTGACGACACTCGTTTTGCAAGTGTCCCGTCCTTCCGCAATTGTAGCACCGACGGGGCTCCCTGCATAACCCTGAATGCATCTTGTTGCAATTTTTACATAGTCGATACGGAATCTCCTGAAACTTCCTTTTGCGGTTCCCATCGACATTCCGTTGATAGTTCTGCTGCTGGTGTTCTTCAGACCTGTTTTTGCTACTACCCTGGTTGGCATTCTTATGTTGCATAGTAGCCTTCCCCTGTTTCTGTGCACGGACATAGTCGTACACCAACTCATGAGTAGTGGCTGCTTCAATCACTTCGGTTATAGTGCCTCTTGGCGCCGTAGCTACCCTACTCCTCAATTCTGGCTTTAACCCCCAGAAAAATTTGTCTGCTCTGGCCCGGGCAGTTGCCAGACTCCCAGATGCAAATCTCTCCAATTGCAAGAAATTTTGGGCATACTCTCGGACTGAATCATCCTTCTGAGTTAGAGTGGCAAATTCCAGTGCTTTCTTCTGGACAACAGACTCAGGAAAATATTGTCCATTGAAAGCTGTTACAAATTCCGCCCAAGGAATGGACGAAATCTCCCGTTGATGGAACACAGTCTTCTCCATGGACTTCCACCAATAGGATGCTTCCTCCTGAAGCATGCATGTCGCCAACCTCACTTGATGGCGATGAGGCACAGAGAGAGCTCTAAATGCTTTTTCAGTAATGTCCAACCAGCTCTCCGCCTTCATTGGATCAGTCCCTCCAATGAATACCTCAGCTCCGTTCTTCCGGAATTTCTCTACAGTGTATCGATCACTGTCATCCCCATCTGGCAGTACCACTTGTCGGACTACCGGTGGCACCGGGTTTGGAAGTTCTCCTCGCTCGCCCGGGTCAGCTATTCCTACCCGCTCTTGGGCGCTCCCCTGATCCCCATTTGGGACGTTACTAGGACCCGCAGCCGAATTTGGAGCTCCATTCCCCATTACCAATCCCGGTAACCTCTGCACCATGTTCTGAACCACAGAACTGGTATTTTCTGAAGCCTGCGCTAGTCCCTGTATGGCCGTCAAAATTTGGCCTAACACACTCTCAAGGTTTGTGTCCGACTGCGCAGCTTGGCTCGACTTCCTTCGGGTGCCTGCCATCTAAAATTTATTCCGTTATGGTTCATTAATTTTTTTTCAATGATTACTTAGGTTTATTAGGGAGGTCCACTAATTCCCTAATGACATACCCTATTGGAGAAAGATAAATATTAGACTCTTCAACAAGGTACTTGAGTCATAAGATGTGAGCTTTTGGGAAACCTTGCTCTGATGCCACCTGTAACGACCCGCCATTTTTCACGATATTGTGGGCCTAACTGGCTAGGTGTTACTCAAAATTAAAGTAATTATGTCTAACATTTTATTATAAATCAATAACATATATAAAGATCCCACAGTCTTGGACCGTTTCCCAGCAGCCACACTTATTTCTCAATTAAATAAAAAAAGGAGTCCTCATATTTATTTTGCTCCATACTCTAGATGTCAATCACCTAATCTCGTATCTGCACACCTGCGGAGGTAATTCCGCGTTAGTGATTACAACACTAAGTAGTATAATAGATAAAACAAAACAAGTACATTCCACTATTTCCTTATGTTTATTTTAATATGCGGTGGAGCGATTCCGCTATACTCCAAAACAATGCGGAGGAGGTGTCCGCTGTGATCCGCACACCCCGGCCGTAGCCTTTTTATGGGGAGGCTACCACTACCGTCTCCAGTGCCAGTGCCTCGCACACCCCGGCCGTAGCCTTTTGTGGGGTAGCTATCACTGCACTCGGGTGATTGCTATGCCCCGTTTGTGGGGAAGCTCTCACTACCAATTTTAGTGCCAGTGCCTCGCACACCCCGGCCGTAGCCTTTTATGGGAGGCTATCACTGCACTCCAGTGCCAGTGCCTCGCACACCCCGGCCGTAGCCTTTTTGTGGGGCGGCTATCACTGCACTCATGTTATTGCTATGCCCCGTTTGTGGGGAAGCTCTCACTGCAACTCTAGTGCCAGTGCCTCGCACACCCTGGCCGTAGCTTTTTATGAGGAGGCTATCACTGCACTCAGTGCCAATGCCTCGCACACCCCGGCCGTAGCCTTTTTATGGGGCGGCTATGCACTGCAGTCATTTCAGTGTTACCCCGGTCGCACTCGGTGCACTGGTAGTCGAGATCATGGACTCAGGCTGACCCAGGCTACTGTCACAGGGGTCAGTTTAGGGGATAAAGTTTTTCGCCCAAACTGCCACTGTGCGGCGTGTTTCCCTCCCTGGAAACACCAGCCAACACCACCTCCGCACCCCAACGTGCTGTGGTGCACAGCGGCCTCGGACCGCACGCCTGCAAGTATCGCACGCACCCAGTCCCGGTACCGCGCCCAGCTACCAACGCCTGCGTACCGTAACCAGGTTACCAGCCCCTGTACCGAACACACACACCGATCACCAAGTCGCAAGTGATTACACGCCCCACGTACCGAGTACCCTGCTCGGTGCCCCTAGACCACGGAATCACTGGTCTAGACCACGGTGCACAAACATGACGGATACATCACACCAATTACAGGATAAATCCCAACCTCTATTCTTACAACGTGAATACAGGATATACACAGGTAATCCCTCTAGACTACCCGCCGGTCGTGGACATGCAAACCCCACGACCGTGCCTCTCGACCCTCACTCGACAGGACTTCACCCAACCCTCGGTTCACCGCGCAGGGTTGCCGAACAACAGGTGTGTGAGCCTTGACCCTAAAGGCGGACGACGACTACCCCGGTAATCCCCCTTGGTGTTCCAGACCCTCCTCGGCCTGACTGCAGTAACCCCAAGGCGTCCCCTTGCCCGACCAAGTTTCACTCCCCCACTGAGATCACTCACACACTCAACTCTCTTTTGTTGTTCTGATTTCTACACAAGGATGGCATCTCCTTATATAGACCTTCCGGACTAGTGGGCACCACGTCCCCAGCTTGCATCCTCACCGTCCAATCCACGATCAACGGTCCTCATGCTCCAAGCCTTGTCATCACTCACCCCCTGGGATTCCAGCAAAATTACCGGAAAGCCTACCCCTGGGTGTGGCGCAAAAGACTGATCGCATTCTTGGTTCGACCCAACACCGAACCCCTCCTGGGTGTGGTGTGGTCGCCTTATCGAACCAGCGACCCCAGTACTGAACCCTGGTCTGCCCGTTCCACAGCACCCATGCGCGTGCACAATAACCCCTGCTGCTCCTTGGCTCGGTCACCCGCACACCTGCACACCCGTGACTACCGCCCATTTGCCCGATAGCACACAGCCCTGGTGCCTGGCTCGCCTGGTCATGATGCCTGGTCGCTCGCATCCCACGCATCCGGAACCCGCACTTCTACCCGCCACGCTGCTCGGTAGAATGCCCCGGCTGCGCCTGACCTTGCACGCGCCTGGAACCCGCACCACACTCGGTACCAGGTAGCGGCCTGCTCGGTACTCCTTACCGACCAATTGTCCGCCACAGCCTGCTATCGGTACTGCACGGTAGCTCGCCCGAACAGCAACTCGCCCGATAGACCACATGCGCCAGTCAGACCTTGGACTTGCCCACATCACGGATAAATGCTCGGTAGGTTGTTCAACACTCGGATAGCACCGGCCACCCGACTTGGACGCGGGAATGCTAGGGACAACCGCCAAACCCTAGCTCTCGACCGTCCCACGAGCTAAACCCCGTAACAGCTACCAATAAGGAAAGTATGATGTCCTATTTATTATACGTACCTGATTTGTGATTACGTTTGACTGTGACCCGTGAACCCTAATACAATAATGGCGAGGTCGCCTGGGACGGAGATGAGGGATGAAACACTCCCTCCTCCTGCATATATATACACTTCAACCATTCCCTCCATTAAATTCTCATACCCCATTATCCATTGGTATTTCCTACGTTCAACGACCCCTTCATTAAATACTCACACCCCATCATCCATTGGTATTTCCTAGGTTCAACGACCCCTTCTCCTTTTATAAGAATAAATGACAGCTAGGGTTTGTGGAATCACCCTTTCACCATAATTCCTTTAACCGGGTAATTGGGTAATTAACACAGTTCACTTAACCTTTTCACTCAACTTATAAAATGGTATGATTCACTTTACTAGTCTAAACGGTTAAATAGTATGGTTTACTTAACCGGGTAAAAATAATTAATCGGTTAACTAATACTTTCCACCTGACCGGGTAATTAATAATTAAACGGGTAGCGGGTAAATAATTTAAACAAATTCATGGATACCAACGTTCGATCCCACCGCGTCGAATATATATAATATTTACAAAAAGGCTACAGTCGGGGTGAGTGACGCACAAGGATTCCTCCATCGCACTAGAGTACAGTGATAGCCGCCCTATAAAAAGGCTATGGCCAGGGTGTGTGAGGCAATGGCATTGGAGTGCAGTGATAGCCGCCCCATAAAAAGGCTACGGCCAGGGTGTGTGAGGCACTAGCACTAGAGTTGGCGTGAGAGCTTCCCCACAAATGGGGCATAGCAATCACCTGAGTGCAATCATAGCCGCCCCACAAAAAGGCCATGGGCAGGGTGTGTGAGGCATTGGCACTGGAGTGCAGTGATAGCTTCCGAATAAAAAAGCTACGGCCGGGGTGTGCGAGGCACTGGCACAAGAATTGGTAGTGAGAGCTTCCCTACAAACGGGGCATTGTAATCACCCGAGTGCAGTGATAGCTACCCCACAAAAAGGCTACGGCCGGGGTGTGCGAGGCACTGGCACTGGAGACGGTAGTGGTAGCCTCCCAATAAAAAAGGCTACGGCCGGGGTGTGCGGATCACAGCGGATACCTCCTCCGCATTGTTTTGGAGTATAGCTGAATCGCTCCATTGCATAGTAAAATAAACATAAGGAAATAGTGGAATGTACATGTGATGTTTTATCTATTATACTACTTGGTGTTGTAATCACTAACGCGGAATTGCCTCCGCAGGTGTGCAGATACGAGATTAGGTAATTGACATCCAGAGTATGGAACAAAATAAATATGAGGACTCCTTTTTTTTATTTAATTTAAAATAAGTGTGGCTGCTGGGAAGCGGTCCAAGACTATGGGATCTTTATATATTGTGAAAAATGGCGGGTCGTTACAGGTGGTATCAGAGCATGGTTTCCCAAAAGCTCACATCTTATGACTCAAGTACCTTGTTGAAGAGTCTAATATTTTATTTTTCTCCAATAGGGTATGTCATTAGGGAATTAGTGGACTCCCTAATAAATCTAAGTAATCATTGAAAAAAATTAATGAGCCATAACGGAATAAATTTTAGATGGCAGGCACTCGAAGGAAGTCGAGCCAAGCTACGCAGTCGGACACAAGCCTGGAGAGTGTGTTAGGCTAAATTTTGACGGCCATACAGGGACTAGCGCCAGCTTCAGAAAATACCAGTTTTGTGGTTCAGAACATGGTGCAGAGGTTACCGGGATTGGTAATGGGGAATGGAGCTCCAAATTCGGCTGCGGGTCCTAGTAACGTTCAAAATGGGGATCAGGGGAGTGCCTAAGAGCGGGTAGGAATAGCTGACCCGGGCAAACGAGGATGACAGTGATCGATACACTGTAGAAAAATTTTGGAAGAACGGAGTTGAGGTATTCATTGGGGAACCGATCCAATGAAGGCGGAGAGCTGGTTGGACATTATTGAGAAAGCATTTAGAGCTCTCTCTATGCCTCATCGCCATCAAGTGAGGTTGGCGACATGCATGCTTCAGGAGGAAGCATCCTATTGGTGGAAGTCCATGGAGAAGACTGCGTTCCATCAACGGGGGATTTCGTCCATTCCTTAGGCGGAATTTGTAACAGCTTTCAATGGACAATATTTTCCTGAGTCAGTTTTTCAGAAGAAAACACTGGCGTTTGCCAATTTGGTTTAGGGGGAGGATTCGATCCGGGAACATGTGTATTCCCAGACGAACATCCAGGGTTCCTCCTAAGTGGGCAGTGGAGTTTGCCATTGACCTAATACCTAGAGTGACTAACCTATCCTTCGATATACAAGGGAAACCCTATGTATGGAGTAACACGTGTGAGGAGAGTTCACAACTGGACCAGTCTTGACCCCGCCAAATGGTAATGAAGGATTCGTAGTCTTCAGTGATGCGTCTTCGTTGGTTTAGGATGCGTCCTTATGCAAGATGGTAAGGTGGTGGCTTACGCCTCTCGCCAATTCAAGATTCACAAGCAATATTATGCAACTCATGGCTTGGAACTGGCAGCAGTTGTGTTTGCTCTAAAATTTTGGAGACATTATTTGTACAGAGCTTAGTTCGAGGTTTTCACCGACCACCAAAGTTTGAAGTATACCACCCAGAAAAAGTGAACGTTGTAGCTGATGCGTTGAGTCGGATGGGCAAGATGGAACGAATGACAGGAATACTGGTGAATCTGGTTATCACCAATGAATTGGTGGACCGAGTTAAGCTAACACAAATGGAAGATGATAAGTTGAATGAAATGTTGGACAAAACTCACAACATTGTAGCAGATTCCAACAGTGTAATCAGATTTACAGGGAGATTGTGTGTACCCAATAATAATGCATTAAAACGAAATATTCTAGAGGAAGCTCATCGTTCAAGGTTCCCAATACACCCTGGTGTTACAAAGATGTACCAGGACTTGAAACGAACCTACTGGTGGCTTGAATGAAGACGAATGTGGTGGATTTTGTTTCCAAGTGTCAGACGTGCCAATTGATCAAAGCCCAACATCAACTACCCGGTTGATTATTACAACCTTTAGAGATACCTACCTGGAAATGGGAGCATGTCACATGTTATTCCTAAACTCCCGAGGACTTTGAAGAGACATGACTCTATATGGGTTGTTGTGGACCATTTGACGAAGGCAGCTCATTTTATCCCCACAAAATCAATAAGGACTGCGGAATACTTAGCAGAATTGTACATAAACAAAATTGTCAGGCTGCATGGAATTCCGAAGGAGATTGTCTCGACAGAGATCCCCTATTCACGTCACATCTAATACCTACTGGGAGAAGATCCTGTTTATAAGTGGGAATGGGCTATATATCTTTAACTTTCGGGGTACCCATTTTAAAGAAATGACTTGGCCCATTACGTTGCACTTTGGGCTGGGTCGTTATACATGGTATCAGAGCCGACCTGGTTCCGTATTAGATGGTGGGCTAGATTAGGAATGTTGGCTAGGCTGCCGGTTGCGGGCTAGAAAGGTCATGGGCTGGGGCTAGCAACGGGCCAAGTATAGGTATTTCGGGGACGAAATTTCCTAAGGTGGGTGGATTGTGTAATCCTCTACTCAGTACCACATCTAATACCTACTGGGAGAAGATCCTGTTTATAAATGGGAATGGACTATGGATCTTTAACTTTCGGGGTACCTATTTTAAAGAAATGACTTGGCCCATTACATTGCACTTTGGGCTGGGTCGTTATAAGGGTAGCTACGGCGCCAAGAGGCACTATAACCAAAGTGGTTGAAGCAGCCACTACTCATGAGTTGGTGTACGACTATGTGCATGCATAGAAACAGTGGAAGGCTACTATGCAACATAAGAATGCCAACCAGGGTAATAACAAAAATAGGTCTGAAGAACACCAGCAACAGAACTATCAATGGAATGTCGATGGGAACCAAAAGGAAGTTTCAAGAGATTCCGTATCGACTATGTAAAAATTGCAAGAAGATGCATTCAGGGCCATGCAGGAGCCCCATCAGTGCTACAATTGGGGTAGGACAGGACACTTGCAAAACGAGTGTCGTCAGCCCCTGAAGCAACAACAGGAGCAACCTGAAAGGAGAAGACACCAGCTCCTAATCGCTACCCAGCACCTGCAAAACAAGTGGACAAAGGGAAGGCGAAACTCTTTGCAGTCGAAGTCGAGGACGCTGAGAATGAGGACCACACAGTTCGAGGTAAAATCCTGATTCAAAGTGTTAGTGTGGATGTTTTATTTGACTCAGGGTGTACGCATTCGTTCCTATCATCCCGATTAGTTAAGAGTTTAGGACTCCAAACGTCTACATTACCTAAGACTTATAGGGTCACCACCGCAACGGGAGAAGTGGAGGTCACAACGTTAGGAGTGACTAACCTATCCTTGGATATACAAGGGAAACCCTATGTGTGGAATTTCATTGTCTATGGGATAATAGGATTTGATGTACTGTTGGGAATGGACTGGTTGTCTGCACACCAGGCTTTCTCGACTGTAAAGGAGGAGAGTATTGACTAAACCTTGTAATTGTGAGATGGGGGTCATTTTCCAAGGGTCATGGAATGATCCATCCTCTTGTATTGTGTCGGTTAGTGAGGCAACTGAGTGGTTTGGTGAGGGTTGTAAAGTTTTTCGGCAACTCTAGAGGAGCCTGAGTCCAAACCCAAAGAGTTGTCCATGATTCCGGTGGTAGCAGAATTTCTGGACGTATTTCCAGGTGAACTTCAGGGTTACCTCCTAAGCGGGCAGTGGAGTTTGTCATTGACCAAGCACCGGGAGTATCACCAATTTCTAAAGCACCATACCGCATAGCTCCATTGGAACTCAAGGAGGTAAAGAGTCAATTAGAAGAGCTGTTGCAGGCAGGCTTCATACGACCAAGTACTTCACCCTGGGAGCCCCTGTTCTTTTGTAAAGAAGAAGGATGGCTCACTTCGATTGTGTATTGACTATCGTCAGCTCAATCAAGTGACAGTCAAGAATCGGTATCCTACTGAGGATTGATGATTTATTTGATCAGTTGAAAACAGCCGAAATATTCTCAAAATAGACTTGCAGTCTGGATATCATCAACTGCGGGTGAAGGAATCTGACATATAGAAAACAGCTTTCGAACTCACTATGGACATTATGAGTTTCTGGTTATGTTTGACAAATGCACCAGCGGCCTTTATGTCACTTATGAACACGGTGTTCCACGAATACTTGGATAAGTTTATTATTGTGTTTGTGGACGACATTCTCGTCTATTCAAATAATGAGGAGGACCATGGGAAACACTTGTCCGTTGCTCTTCAAGTTTTGAGAGAGAATCAACTGCACCAGTCTTGACCCTGCCAAATGGTAATGAAGGATTCGTAGTCGTCAGTGATGCATCTCGGTTGGGTTTAGGATGCGTCCTTATGTAAGATGGTAAGGTGGTGGCTTACGCCTCTCGCCAATTGAAGATTCACGAGCAAAATTATGCGACCCATGACTTGGAACTGGCAGCAGTAGTTTTTGCCCTAAAGATTTGGAGGCACTACTTGTATGGGGCCCAGTTCGAAGTTTTCACTGACCATCAAAGTTTGAAGTATATCTTCACCCAGAATGACCTTAACCTTCGACAGAGACGGTGGATAGAATACTTGAAGGACTATGATTTCCAAATTTTATACCACCGGAAAAGCGAACGTTGTGGCCGACGCGTTGAGTCGGAACGGCAAGATGGACAAGGGTCAACAACTAGCTAGACTTTAGGCTATGTCTGCTGAGGTGGTAGCTATTAACCTGGTGGAACGAATGACAGGAATACTGGCGAACCTGGTTATCTCCAATGAATTGGTGGACCGAGTTAAGCTAACACAAATGGAAGATGAGAAGCTGAATGAAATGTTGGACAAAACTCCCAACATTGTAGCAGATTCCAACAGTGTAATCAGATTTAGAGGAGATTGTGTGTACCCAACAATGATGCATTAAAACGAGATATTCTGGAAGAAGCTCATCGTTCAAGGTTCTCAATACACCCTGGTGTTACAAAGATGTACCAGGACTTGAAACGAACCTACTGGTGGGTTGGAATGAAGAGGGATGTGGTGGATTTTGTTTCCAAGTGTCAGACGTGCCAATTGATCAAAGCCCAACATCAACTACCCGGTGGATTATTACAACCTTTAGAGATACCTACCTGGAAATGGGAGCGTGTCACATGTGATTTTATTACTAAACTCCCAAGGACTTTGAAGAGACATGACTCTATATGGGTAGTTGTGGACCGTTTGACTAAGGCAGCTCATTTTATCCCCACAAAATCAACAAGGACTGCGGAATACTTAGCAGAACTGTACATAAATAACATTGTCAGGCTGCATGGAATTCCGAAGGAGATAGTCTCTGACAGAGATCCCCTATTCACGTCACATTTTTGGAAGTTTTCCAAAAGCTATGGGGACCCAAATCAAGTTAAGTACAGCATATCACCCCCAAACTGATGGTCAGAGTGAGAGGACCAATCAAACCTTGGAGGATTTGTTGAGAGCTTGCATCCTCGACTGGGAGGAGATTGGGAGAAACACTTAGCCTTGGCTGAATTCACCTATAATAACTCTTACCAAGCCAGTATAGGAATGGCACCGTTTGAAGCCTTATACGGTAGGCCTTGTCGATCTCCATCATGCTGGTTGGAGTCTACAGAGATGGTTATAGTCGGGCCAGAGATGGTGAGAGAAGCAGCTGAAAAGGTGCAACTCATCCAGCAAAGGCTTAAGGCAGCTCAGGATCGGCAGAAAAGTTATGCTGATACTCGAAGGAAGGACTTAGAATTCCAAGTTGGGAGTTCGTCTACCTTAAGACCTCACCTAAAAGGGAGTGATCAGATTTAGAACATCAGGAAGTTGAAGCCAAGATTCATAGGACCATTTCCAATTTTGGATCGAATCAGAAGTTGTGCATATAGATTAGCATTACCACCAAGCCTTGATGGTGTACACAATGTCTTTCATGTGTCAATGCTAAAGAAATATGTACGAGATGAGAATCATATTATCACAAATTTTGCAGATTTAGAGCTACAATCGGATTTAACCTACGAGGAAAACCGATTCGAATCTTGGCAGGGAAACAAAGACACTCCGTAGCAAGGAGATCCCTTTGGTAAAGGTATTATGGAGAAATCAGGGACTAGAAGAAGCCACATGGGAGACTGAACAGG
>JAURVB010006599.1:0-34167 GCA_033002965.1 Piper betle | reverse complement strand
ACCTTTGCCATCTTACAATCCATCTTGAATGGAGTGACCAATTTGGGGCTTTTATATGAGTTTTCATAAAATTCTTTTGCCTCGTTCAATCTCTATCTTTTGATAGCTCTCTCAAATCTATGGATAAACTCAATAAGGCTACTTTTTTTGTTGACATACCTTGAATAAAATGAGTTTTGAGATTCATTTCATTGCGAACTTCTTATAGCCAGCCAAACATATACCTTTACTATACACAAGCACCCACGCTTGACGAATTGCATATATGGATTTTAACCACTCATTTTCCTCCAAGCAATTGTCTTTCATTATTTCACTCCATTGTGATTCAAATTCTTCTCTGTTTTCTGCACCATAAATTAAACTATGAAATGGCTCATAAAACTCCCTTTTGTGAGCAATTGCACCTAATTTTTCAGTTTCCTTCTTAAGGATATGCCACATGCAAAGATGATGATATGTTGAAGGAAATATCAGTTTAATTGTTTTATCCATTGCAAGATCTTGATCAGTAACAATTGCCCCGGGATGCTTTCCATCCATGCATTTCAAAAATGTTTCAAAAAGCCACACAAAAGACTCAGTCCTCTCATTACCCAAAAAAAGCATATCCAAATGTAATAGTTTGTCTCTGATGGTTTACTCCAATGAATGGTGTAAAAACAAGTGCATATTTATTTGTATCATATGTTGTATTAAAAATCATCACATCTGAGAAAAGCTGATAATTTTTTCTTGCAATTCCATCCGCCCAAAAATAATGCTTCAATCTACCATCATCATCAACTTCATAGCAATAAAAGAATGAGTCATTCATCTCTTTCATTTTCTTGAAATGTTCCATCAATAATTGGGCATCAATTTCCTTTCTCTCTTCTTTATTTTTTGTCTGGGCATTTCTAATATTAATCTCTATACAACCAATATTTTCAGCCCCACTTGCGTCAATTTCTAGCACAGACATTAGTTGAAAAGTTTTTATGTTGGCCTCTACAAATGTGTCAATCAAACTTCAGAGTGTACTTGTAGCATGCTGATATGATCTGAGAAAATGAGTTTTTGATGGTGTAAGGAGTGAATGACTATGTCCTTCAACATGCATGACCTTCCATGTGCCCTCCTTATTTTTAGTTACCTTGATGCCTATTTGACAATCTTCTTTAATGATAGGATTAAGTTCTCTTTTTTCCTTTCTGGGATATTTCTCTCTTTCGTTTGCTTGTACTCATACCATCATTATTGTTATCATCTTCATATCCAATCTGTATTTTACACTCATCTTCTTTTGAATGTCCTTGAGAACATACAAACACTTGAGAACACAACTCTTTTGTTCTCCTATGATAATTTATACTATGTTTACGTACACCAAATCCGTCCATTTTTTAATAACTAGCGTAGAAGTTGAGTGCATCATGCAAACTATCAAATTGCATTCTAATCTTCGGTTTGATCTCATCTTCTACAATAGGATAAAATGTTGTAATATGTTGGCCTAATTCTTCTTCCGCATTTCCTTTATCTTCAAGATTGTCCATTCTTAAAAAATACAAAATTTATAAAAACTAAGGATCTAATCAACTAAAATAGTCACAATAAACATTCTTTCAATAAGTCAAAGTACTTTTAAAGGCTTAACTCTTACCTGATGCTCGTATGCAGCTGGATTTATTCTTTGCTAACAGATGCAATTTTGGCCTCCTCGACTCCACTCACAAATATTTTTGACTTGAAAACATAAACAGATGTAATTATGGCCTCCTCGACTCCACTCACAAATATTTTTGACTTGAAAACATATTTTTTTAAACCGATAGAAACATAAGTACAAGAAATGAGGGCAACCATTATGTAACGACCCGGCCCAAAGTGCAACATAATGGGCCTAAATCATTTCTTTAAAATGGTAAACCCAAGTTAAAGATCTATAGTCCATTCTCACTTATAAACATGATCTTCTCCTAGTAGGTATTAGATGTGAGATTAAGTTGAGGGATCTCACAATCCACCCACCTTAGGAAATTTCGTCCACGAATTCTTACACTTGGCCCGTATTCCTACACTTGGCCCTTTGCTAACCCTAGCCCACGACCTTCTTTGGCCCCTGACCGGCAACCTGGCCAATGTCCCTAGTCTAGGCCACCATCTAACACATAACCAGGTTGCTTCTGATACCACCTGTAACCCCTTTCGGCCTAGACAAACCTAGCCAATGTCCCTAGTCTAGCCCACCATCTAACACATAATCAGGTTGCTTTGATACCATCTGTAACCCCTTTCAGCCTGGTGTGCAGACAACCAGTCCATTCCCAATAGTACATCATACATTTTTAACCCATACATGATAAAGTTCCACACATAGGGTTTCCCTTGTATATCTAAGGATATGTTAGTCACTCCTAAAGTTGTGACTTCACCCATCATACCCTTTTAACCCATACATGATAAAGTTCCACACATAGGGTTTCCCTTGTATATCTAAGGATAGGTTAGTCACTCTTAAATTTGTGACTTCACCGTCTCCCGTTGCAGTAGTGACTCTATAGGTCTTGGATAATGGGGATGTTTGGAGTCCTAACCTCTTGACTATTTGAGATGAGATGAATGAATGTGTACACCCTAAATCAAATAACAGGGCGGTGGCAGGCGGCAGCAGGAGGGACAGCCCGGGGGCGGCGGTAGAGGGGTGGGGGGTGTTCACAGAGGGACGGCAGTGGGGTGGGCCGGCCATTTATGCAGAGGGGCGGGAACGCTGCACATGGCGGGGCGAGTGGGAAAGCCTCGCGCGGGTGGTCGTGGGCAGCAAAGCATGGGCAGGATGCACACCGACAGCAGTGCTCTATCCCTGAATAAGTCCCAACAATGGACCCCCACTAAACATTCTAATTTATGAATCTCTCTGCTTCTCATTGTTTTAAGAACACTTTGATTTCTAGTGGTAACTAGAATAACACTTCCCTCTGCACATTGGCAGAAGGGAGCTTTTAGGAACTCCCAATCCTCATC
Source organism: Piper betle (assembly GCA_033002965.1). NCBI lineage: Eukaryota > Viridiplantae > Streptophyta > Magnoliopsida > Piperales > Piperaceae > Piper > Piper betle. The sequence continues at coordinate 31,161 of JAURVB010006599.1, read as the reverse complement.
CCTATCAGTCCACATATCATCCAACACAAATAAAATTCTTATACCTCTCACCAAATTCTCAATTTCATCATGCAATGCTGCCAAGCTCATATTATTATCGTACGTTTTCTTGGTGGCAAATGCGCAAAGTTCCTTGAGTACACTCTTACCATCAAAAACATCAGACACACATGCCCAACTTCTCAAATCAAACTCCACCTCAACTCTTTCGTCACGGAAGACAAGCTGAGCCAATGTCGTTTTGCCAATGCCACCCATACCCAAAATGCCAATGACAGAGTATTTTCTCTTGTTCGACATATTTAGATCAAATAAGTAACTCAGTACCCCGTTTTTGTCCTTGGAAGGTTCAGAGTAATGAGATAGAATATGGTTTTCCTCAAGTTTAATGTATGCTTTATTTGAAAAATATTATTATTTTAATTTTTAATCAACTAAATGTTGGGTATATCATTTATTTAATGCATGTAAAATAAATTGTAAAAATTTTAATGAATTTATCATGTGTTTATAAATAATTATTTAAAAAAGTAAGAATCTTTATTAAACAAAATAAAGGTGTTTAAATAAAGTCAAATTATGTTTAATATTCTTTTAAATAACTAAAAATAAATAAAAATTCTAATTTAAAGTAAAATAATATACTTTCGATATAATTTAATATTATGTATGTTTTCTTTTAAAAATATATTTATAAATCCCGTGCATATAATATAATATAATAATAAAATATAATAGCAGAGTCAAACAAATGGCACAATATTATTAGTTATTAAAAGGGTCCAATTTAGTTGCTGACCCATCTTGCTTAAGATGACTTTTAATTAATTCGTGCAAATTTAAAAAACCAAAATCTGTTTCACGTTCTAAATTTTTAGATAAAACATATGTATATCGATCTATTCTTATTATTTTAATTTTAATTAATATATAATAGGAGAATCACTTTTACAATTTTTGATGAGAGTAAGCAAATGACACAATACTATTGGTTGTTAAAATAAGTCTCTTTTAGTTTGTGGGTCTCAATATTAAATTCATATGAATTTTATATTTTTTTTACTTAAAGTGACTTTTAATCAATCCACATAAATATACAAAACTTATTTATGTGACTTTTATATCCTTCTTACTTAAAATGGTTTTTAATTAATTTATGTAAGCATACAAAACTATTCAAATTTCAACGTTAAACTTGAAATATTAGAAAATGTATAGACATAAGATGTTTATAAAAAGGTTAATGATTTCTCCCTCACATTTCATCTCCTTACGAGAGAGCTAGAGTTTTCCTCTCAAGAAAATTATACTCTTCACTTTAGAAGATTTATATTGACGAAATAGAAGTAACAATTTTTTTATTTAATTTACTAACTTAGAAATATATAAAAAAGTTCATGCTCTCCAAATATGCGTGTGATTCATTTCACACATCTCACCATCCGTAACACCAGTCTTCATATCTGAAAAATTACACATGAACTCATAGATTATAGGTTATACACATTAAGTAAAAAGATCTCTATTAACAAAATCAGAGTAACACTCCTTTCCATTAATTTGACTCTCTTGTATTTATTTTTAAATGACTGGAGATTTTAATTTAACTTTGAAATTTATAATAGTGGATAATTTATAAGTTTTTTTAATCTTCAATTATAAGGTTCATACTTTCTAATTTATGAATGAATATGGCTCTTCTTTCATATCTAATTCCATAATATTAAGTCATAGCCTTCTTCTTCTCCTCCTTCAACCTCATTATCCGAGGTTGGGGTCGGCAAAATGGATCCTATTTTGTCATTCCACACGATCTTACACTATATCCTCATTTAAACCATACAAGCTTAGATAATTATGAATCGCTTCTACCCAAGACCTTCTCGGTCTACCTCTTCCCCTCATTTTGCACATTACAAAATTCAACCCTATATCTTTTCACCGTGGGATCAGGGGTCCGACATTGCACATATTCAAACCATCTCAAACGATGTTCATGGATCTTATCTTCAACTGACGATATTCCCAATTGCCCTCGTATACAACCATTGAGTACTTTATCCGTCAAAGTCTTGCCAGATATCCATATTAACATACACATTTCCGCCACTCCCAACTTACTAATATGCCTCTTTTTAGTAGCCCAACATTCTGCTCCATAAAGTGAAGCCGACCTTACTGCTGTTTGATAAAATTTACCTTTCATGCTCAACGGAATATGCTTATCACATAGTACACCTAAGGCACCTCTTCATTTCAACCATTCAGCAGTAATTTGATGGGGGTACATCTAAATCAATATCACCTTTTGCCTAACAGTAGATCCAAGATACTAAAAGGATGTCTTTTGTGGGAACTCTTGATCCTCCAATTGAATAAAAGGCTCCTCACTTCCTATTTACCACTAAAAGGATATTTTACATATTTTTTTATTTGCTTATATTAAACCTTTTGATTCAAGTGCTTCAGTCCATAGGTGCAGTAAAATATGGGTTGTTTGCCTGATGTTTTTATGTCAGTTTGGTTTTGACCTGGATCGTGTTGCTTTGCATGACTCTTTTTGTCATGAGTATATGTGGATGGTATGGTGAGTACGAGCCAAAGCCCTAGTCTCCCCCGGTGTTTAGCCCACCTGATTGGACACAACATCACCACAACTTATATTTTCAGTTTGGTGAGTTGAGTCAGCCACCCTAGGGTGAAAACATTAGGTGTGCAAGTTTTGAGCTTAGTGCAAAGGCGCTTAGCCAGTGCCCTGGCACCCAGACTAGGTCACTTTGCATGTGATTCACCCCTCGTGTGCCTAGCCAATTGTCTGGCCTGTGGACTAGCTTGCCAAAGGCCAACACAAAGGCTCCCAGCCAGTGCCATAGCACTGAAGGCTGTTTTTAGCTTATAAATACCCCCTAATTTCTACCATTTTCACCACCTTTGCTCCATTCTTCTCTGACCTTCCTCCACCATCTTCTCTTCTCCACTTTCTCCACCACCCTCCTAGGCCTCTTAAAGCCTTCTCTAGGCTTCCAACCCCCAAGAGCGGAAGGTTTTGGGGTAGGATTCTCCAAAAGACCTCCTTCTAGCCCTTGGTGAGGTAAAACTTCTTCCTTTTCCGCTTATTTTGATGTTTGATGATATGTATGCATGCTCTTTGGATGATATGTATGCATGCTTTTCCGCTTATATTCATGTTGATCTTTGTCTTAGGACCATTTTAAGCTTAGTTTGAGCTCATTTAAAGTAGTATAAAAATAGTTATGATTATTTGTCTTTGGTATGTCAAATCCATGCACATCCATCATATTGTTTAAGTCAGCCATTCCAAGTTTAGTAGATCAAGTACATCATATTGTTTAAGTCAATTTTGCATTCTCTTTGTTGCATATGACTCCTGACATGTAGATTTCCAAGTTATATGTTTATGGTTTGACATGATTATGTCATTTAGAATATGTATGGGTGCTAATATTAGCGAAAGGAGCCAGCCATCCTATTTCCAGTGACATAGCCACCCTTGTTCTAATGTTTCCACCATGTTGTTGTTGCCATTTTGCTGAAATATTTTGTATATGATTAGGATTGCATGTTAAACAGATACTAAAATATCAGCCTAAATTGACTTCATTACGGGCATGAAAATTACCCAAAAATTGAGCTATGCTTTCTATGATGTATGATTTTTGTGCCATGATCTGTGTTTGTGTGATTATTTGAGCATGTTAAAAGCCTCAAATTATGTGTAAAAGTAATGTAATTATCTACTAAGAGTATACATAAAACTCAGTAAGTTTGAGATTATTTGGTATTCTTTAGGTAGTTAATAAAATCAGTTATTTTGAGTACACAGGTAGGGGCGGGGTAGGGGGGGGGGGGGGTGGGTTGGGTGGGGGTTTAAACCCTAGTTCCATAGCATGGTTTCTAAAATCCTAAACCATAGACATTTTACAGTTCAGTTTCCTCATATTTTACCTGAACCTTAGATTATGTGCGTACTTAATAACCATAAAGTTTCAGAGCTTTTGATCAAGTGTAGTAGCCTATAGACAATTCCTAAATCGTTGAGATCCAATCTGTCCTATGCATCTCTAAAAATTACCCTGCCAATACATCATATTCCCGAATTTTTTTAGATCCAAATACTTGGTGTTCTGGTCTTAAATTTTATCGGAATATAGTTCAAGGAGTTGGAAAACTTTCCTAATTTTCTCAGAATTATTTGAAGTCTCTAATTTCATTAAGAAACCTTAGCAAATTTGTGTGCGGCCTAGGACCTTAGCCTTGTTGTAGTGGGCCTTGTTCGTTATGTTAGAATATGGGCCAGCCCATGGTGATTTTTGTGTCTGACCCTTTGCGAGTCAGAGCCCACTATTCCAATTTCAGTCCATTTAGAATTTGTTTGGCCCATGTGAGAAATAGTGAGGTTAAGGCTGCTTGATTAAGCTAGGGTTAAGTCCTAACTAATTATTCACTAATTGTACCAAAAATGATCTAAACCCTAACTGAACCAATCAATAATGATTTGTAAGTAAGTGATCAACCTAATTGAGTTTATTATGCTTCTGAGTATGTTGTGCATGTGTAGACGCTTTGCCTCATTTTACGTGCCAATATGATTAGAGTGTGATTAGGGTTTTATTGTATTGGTAGGATATGCAAAGTAAGCTTGCCGAGTTAGGACGAAGAGCTTGACTGACTCAAGTTTGTAGAACTCACCTTTGCTCAGCTCTTTGTTTGGCTGTATCGAAACTTTGTTTTACGATTGTGGGAAAGTGTTGGTGGCATTTTATTAAATCCCACTAATTTCAAGCCATTTAGTTGACTTTTGTTCATAGTTTAATAAAACTTCAAGGTCGAGATTCCTTGATGGTTTTCAAATTTGAGATCCAAAAATGGTATAATATAAGCCCTTATATATATATATATATATGTATGTGTGTGTGTGTGTGTGACCGATTTTCTTATGTATGTTTCTCTGTATGATCCTGCTAGCAGTGAGGTAGGATATGATACATTACATGTTGTCATTGAGTTTTTTGAGCTTGCATGTAGTGCCAAAAATATTCCGACACGATATGTTGTGATTAATACTTGTGGCTGTTGAGTGATTTTGGCCTATTTTTATGTTCTAGTTTTCTTTCGTGGGTACCCATCAACTAGTTTGGGTATTGTCATGAATTATTTTAAGGCTAATAATCAACTTGTTTGTTTACTGATGGTTTTCTTATATATGTGTAGGTATACTTTATAAAATCTAGGTCGTTTGCCCGATGGTTTTAGTGTCAGTTCGGTCTTGCCCCAGATCGTGTTACTTTTCCTGACCATTTTTGTCGTGCGTGTATGTGTATGGTATGGTATGTATGAGTCAAGACCTTAGTCTCCCCTAGTGTCTTGCCCACCTGGTTGGATGTTATGTCACAGCTGCTTCTAGTGTCAGTTTGTTTAGTCAAGTCATAGATAGATATTAGGATCATGTCCCTCATGTGTCTAGTGTGCTTTTCTTTGTTTGGAACCCCTTTTGGTCCATCCTAGCCCCTAAGAACCCATGATGTTGTTCCTAAGGTCGCCCCTGGCTGCCTTAGGGCAAAAACAAGGGAAACCAATAGCTTGAAGAATGTGAAATGGATACAAAAGCACCTAGCTAGCGCCCTTGTGCCCAAATATAGAGTTTCTCTCATTATCCTACCAGCGCAAAGCGCCCAACCTGCATCCTTGTGCCCATATTGGGTCAGTTGTGTGCGTTTCACTCTCATGTGTGGGGCCACCTGACCAACCCGTGGTCTGGCTTGCCAGACACCCAGCCAGCACCCTTGCGCTACGCCTATTTTCCCTCTTCTAAATACCCCCTTATCTCCACTATTTCTCACCCATTTGCTCCTTCTTTCTCCGACCTTCTCCCACATCTTCCTCTTCTCCACGCCCTCCTTCATCCTCCTAGGTCATCCCTAGGTCTCCCCAAGCCATCTTAGTCCCTAGGAGTGGAAGATTTAAGGGTAGGATGCCCTTTGGCTCATACATGACATTTTGATGGTATGTTCGTGTGATTGAACTTATGTTTGTATTTAAAAATCATGTAATGTTCCAATAAATGTTTACATGGGATCCAATAAGTTTGGGATTGTTTAGATATCATTTAGGTAGTTAATAAAATTAGTTACTTCGAGTGGACATGAACGTAGGGTCAAACCCTTGTTCCTTAGCTCGGATTTCAAAATCCTACACCCTAGTCATTTAGTGGTAAAATTATCTCAAATTTTACCCAGACCTTTGGTTGTATTCATATTTAATCGCCCAAAAATTTTAAATCTTTTTTATGGATAGAGTAGCTCGTAGAAATTTCCTAACCCATAGAGGTCCAGTCTGTCCTATGTGATTCTAGAAATGTAATTGCCAATTCTTCACACTTCAGAATTTCCTCATGCCAAAACACTTCGAGTTTTGGTTTGAAATGTTGTAGGATTGCAGTTCAAGGTGTTGGCGAGCTTTCCTAATTTGCTCAGAATATTTGGTTTCTTCAAGCCTATAAACAAACCTTAACAAAATTGGTGTGTGGTCGTGAAACACTATTCCTAGCTCATTAGCCTTACCTTAGTAGCCTTAATCATCATGGTAGCCCATGGGCCTGCCCATGGTTATTTTTGCGTCTTACCCTTACTAAGTCAAGGTCCACTGCTCAGAATTTCAGCCCATTTGTGCTTCGTTTGGCCAATAAAAAAATTGTAGGGTTAAGCCCACTCAATTAAGTTAGGGTTGAGTCCTAAGTGATTGTTCACTAATTATACTTGTAATCTATTAAACCATAATTAAATTAATTAATGATGATTAATAAGTAACTAAGTAAGCTAAATGAGTTATTGTGCTTCTGAGTATGTTGTGCATGTATGGAGGTTTTGCCTCATTTTGCCTAATAGTGTGATCAGAGTGTGATTAGGGTTTTATTATGCTAGAAAGATACACGGAGTGTGCTAGTTGAGTTTGGATGATGAGTTCAACTCAAACTGGTCTCTAGGACTCACCTTTGCTTGACTCTCTGCTTGGCTATATCGTAGCTTTGTCTTATAATCGTGAGACGAAGTTGGTGGCATTTTATCAGATCCCACTAACTTTGGGCAGTTTAAATTCTTTTCCGCAGTTTCACAAAATTTCAAAGTTGAGATCCTTTGATAGTTTTTGAACTCGAGATCGAGAAATAGTATGATGTATAGGCCCCTATATGTCGATGTATTTGTGACAGATTTTCTTAGCCAGTATGATATGTGCATGTCACCGTCAACTAGATTCCAATACATGTGTATTGTGTGATTATGATACGTTGCATGCTACTGTTGAATTTTCTGGGCTTGCAAGTAGAGCTGAGAGTGTTCTGGCACAATATGTAAGATTATGATGTGTGGCTGTTGATTGATTCTAGCTTGTGCTTTATGTTCAAGATTTTCTTCGTGGGTATTAGAATACACATCAACCTATTTTGGTATTACCATTAGTTATTTTTAGGCTAGTAATCAAACTTGTTTGATTATATTTGATTACTAATGTTTTTCTTTTATATATATATATATATATATATATATATATATATATATATAGTTGGTGTGTTTCCTTAGAGATGGTTGATAATGACAGAAGGATCGAGTGGCTCATGGTGATGGTACCAAAAATGTGGTTATGGACTGTAATTGCTTGATATGTTAAGATATATACCTTATGAATGCAATTTGAATTTGATATGATCCTCTAACTGGGCTTGTAGCTATGGAATGTAATATGTTAAGTGATGCTCTTGGATTGATTAACATGGTGTGTTGTACTATTTTATTTAACTAACTTCCCGCATATGGGAGTTAATTCTTAACTTTTGACTAACAATGTTTTGCAAAGTCTTGCTTAAGCCCCAAAGTTCAGGAACTGATGATCGGAGCACAACAAGGTAAGCTAACCATATTTAGTTGAAGTTGTATGTTGTGTTCCAAAATAACTTGGATTGTAGGAGCATACAGATAATGCCACTAGAAGAATCCACATGAAGGCTAAGTGTTTGGGCTTGAGTCTCTAGCACTTAAATAGTGCTTTGTGTTAGTGTTTAATTGGGTTGCTTATGGAGTATATGAAATATGTAATCAAGACCTCTATGACTATCTCAGCATGCCTAGCATCATGTAATAAGTTACCTGATTCGAAGATCAGACTAAGTGTAAGAAATGATTCATGCATGAGATTAAGCATTCACGACATATGCCTTCTTTAAAGTCACTCTCATAGTTGCAGGAGAGGTGGTGCCTATCCTCTGACTCGGAGTGCTCATATTATGAGCTAGTAACTTATGATCCCTCTTATGGTAAGTATGATCAGAATGCATCAGATAGAAGTCTAGTAAGATTTTCCGCCTTAAACCTCCTTGAGGGTTGAGATCCGCTTCCGCAATATTAGTCCAAATTAGTAGCCCATGAATAGATTTTCAAATTAAAACATCATAATTTGGTTTGTGTCCAGGTCAGAATTGGGTTGTTATATGCTCCCTAAGGGGTGCATACACAATGACTATGAGCTCCTATCATACCATACTGAGGGCGAAGCATACATGCAGTAGAAAGTTCGCGTAACATACCGTCAATGAAACATACAACCACATAAACATACTGCTACTAAATCATATCGTTGATGAGCATGCTAGTATATACTGTTACTAAATCATGCCATTGTCAAGGTATACCACTACCATTGAATTTTATACAAGAGTCTATAAGAGCGTGTGTGAGTATTTATATGTTTGTCTACATGTATGTGTGTGTGTGTATGTGTGTGTGTATATATATATATATAGGCAATTACCTAAGCCAGTTAAAAATTTCCTACCCGAAAGTTAAATCTAGACCGTCCTTTTGATCGGACGGTCCAGAATAAACATCTCAAAAATTACACTCCCCACCCAAACCCAACCCTCCTGTCGACTGCGTCTTCCCCCTGCCAACCCATTGCCGTTGTGCTCCCCACCCATTGCCGCTGTGCTCCCCAGCCATGGCCGTCGTGCCCCTTCAACCACACCCTGCCCTCGTTGCTCCAACAGCTGACATCACCGTCACAACTCAGCCATCATAGTCCAACTGTTGCAGCCAGCATCAATCCAGCAAAGTCAGACCTCTAGTGGCTGGCCGTCGTAGCCTTCGATGACAACTTCTCATCCTATTTTGAGTAAAAGCCTTGAACCCATTTTGGGTATGTTTGTTTATTCAATTGATGGGAATTGATCAGTTATTGAGTTGTTTTGTATTGATAGTGCTATGTTGCTTTTTAAATTTGTGGCAATGGAAGGTGATGTCTGTAAAGAATGGATTTTTAAGGGTTAAATAAAAGATTTGTTTTTATGTTTTTGTTTGATTCATACCTAGTTTGTAATGGGCGCACTGTTGGTGTATAAGATATCAAGGTACTTTGCAACTTTTTACTTTAAATAGTGCAAATTAAATATCTGGTTTTTAAGATTTTGATCGGGCGCCGAGGTAGATGGGGCCGCTGGCAGATCATAAGTGGAAGGGGCCAACGGCGGGTAGGTTGCTGTCGCCGAAGGTGGGATGGGGTGACGGCTTCGATGACTACGGTGACCAAGGGAGGAAAGGGTGGAGGTGAGCCAAGAATGATAGGAGGGCTTCATCTTAATTGTCTTTCTAATCTAGACCGTTCTTTATAATTGAACCGCCCAGATTAATTTTTGGTGCAGGAATGGTTTCCTGCCCTTAGATGAGAAAAACGTTTCCAAGTATATCTATATATATACACACACAAAATGATATATTGTGAACCTTCTATAAATATAAACTTTTGTGAACCCACATCACAACTTTAATTTTTTAACTAATGGTGGAAGTTGAGGAATAATGGATGGTGGTTATGGGTAGTTCCATTAATAACTATCTAATGTGAACTACTAGATGAAAAATTGATGGCTGTGGTTGAAGTTCACCAATAAAAGAGGGTTCACACTCCATCATATTTGTGTGTGTGTCTTTGCTATTTTATATATATATATATATATATATATATATATATATATATAGATTATATTATATGAGCAAGAGACGGGAAAAATTCTTGCACCACAATTTAATTTGGGCCATCTCATCACACGAACTACCCATACATGTTCATTCCTTATAAGTAAAAAAACAAAACCCCCTCCCCCTCCAAAATTAATTAACAGTATGGTTCTTAAATTGTTAATGGAGGTTGATAAAAGGTTCATACTTCTAAATTAATTATATGAGTATGGTTCTTTTTTTACATCACATCATTAATAAAAAAATTCTCTATGGTACATGTATCGATTTAGAAGATCTATGTGTATAAAATCAAAGAAACAAACTGTTTTGATTTTTAACTCTTTCCATAAGCTTTTCAAGAATATGATGTGTGGTTGTTGATTGATTCCAGCTTGTTCTTGATATTCGAGATTTTCTTTGTGGGTACTAGAATACGCATCACTCAGTTTTGGTATTTTCAGCCTTGTTTAATTACTGGTATTTTTATTATATATATGTTGGTGTGTTTCCATAGAGATGGCCAGCGGTGGCGGAGGAATCAAATAGCTCATGGCGGGGGTACCGACCATGTGGTTATGGGTTGTAATTACGTGATATGTTAACATATATACGTTGAGGGGAAATGCAATTTGAATTTGATATGATCCCCTAAGTGGGTGTGAGATCTTTCAACTTAGTTTCACGTCTAATACCTACTGGGAAAAGATCCTGTTTATAAGTGAGAATAGACTATATATCTTTAACTTAGTTAACCACTTTTGAAGAAATGACTTAGGCTCATTATGTTGCACTTTGGGCTGGGTCGTTAAAAATACTATGAGAGCAACCTAGTTCCGTGTTAGATGATGGGTAGGGCGCTGGGTAAGGTTGCCGGTCACGGGCCAGAGAAGATATGTGCTGAGGCTAGCAACGGGCTGAGTATAGGAATTTCAGGGACGAAATTTCCTAAAGTGGGTGGATTGTGAGATCCCTCAACTTAGTTCAACATCTAATACCTACTTGGAGAAGATCTTGTTTATAAGTGGGAATGAACTATAGATCTTTAATTTGGTTAAATACTTAAAAAAATTATTTAACCCATTACGTTGCACTTTAGACCGGGTCGTTACACTAGGCTTCTAGTTATGGAATGTAACATGTTAAGTGATGCTCTTGGGTTGATTACCATGGTTTGTTGTATTGTTTTATTTAACTAATTTTCTACACATGAGAGTTAACTCTCAGCGATTAACTAACAATCTTCTACAAGGTGGTGCTTAAGCCCCAAAGTCCATGAATTGATGATTGGAGCATAACAAGGTACGCCAAACATATTTGGTTGCAGTTGAGTGTTGTGTTCCTAAGTAACGTAGATTGGAGGAGCATACAAGTCACACCACTAGAAGAATTTGTGTGAAGACAGGTGTTTGGGCTTTAGTCCCTATCACTTAAAGAATGTCTTGTGTTAGTTTTTAATTGTGTAGTGTGTGGGGTATTGGAAGAGACAACCATGACCCCTGTGACTCTATCTTAGCATGCCTAGCATTAAGTAATAAGTTACCTAAGTCGAAGGTCAAATTAAGTGTAAGAAATGACTCATGCCTGAGATTAAGAATTCATGGCATATGCATTCTTTAAAGTCATCCTCTTAGTTGTCCTTGGAGTCGAAGTGTTCATGTTAAGAGCTTGTAGGTTATAATCCCTCTAATTGTAAGTATGTTCAGCATATATTGGATAGAAGGCTTGTAGGGTTTTCAGTCTTAAGTCTCCTTAAGGGTTGAGATCCACTTCTGCAATGTTAATCCGAATCAGTAGCCCAACGAATAGTTTTCAAAATGATTACATTTGTTTGGGCCAAATTGGGTTATTACATGCACCCTAAGGGGGTACACAAGCAATGACTTTGAGCTGTTATCATATCATATTGAGAGCTAAGCATACATGCTACAAAGAGTTCACAAAACATACCATTAATGAAATATACAATCACAGAAGCATCTAGCTACTGAATCATATCGTTGTCAAAAGCATAATGCTACCATTGAATTTTATTCAATGGTCTAATAAGGTATGTGTGTATGTGTGTGTGTATATATATATATATATATGTATATGTATATATATATATATATAGAATGAGAGGGAGGGAGAGAGAGAAAGAGATTACATTATCTGAACAAGAGGCATGGAATATTCTTGCACGATAATTTGATTTGGGTCATCCAATCTTAAGGACTGCCCGTATCTGTTTATTTCTAAAAATTAAAAAAGCCAAACCCCGTCCCCTTCCTGTATTTATTAAAAGTATGGTTCTTTAATAGTTAAAGGAGGTTGATAAAAGGTACATACTTCTAAAGTAATTATGAGTATGGTTCTTTTTACATCACATCATTAGAAAAAATAAAATTTTTTTAAACATTACCTATCGATTTAGAAGATCTATATCTATAAAATCAAAGAAACAAACTCTTTCCATTTAATTTTTTAACTTTATTAATCTATTCATTTTTGTGAATGGGTTAGATATTTGAATCAAAGTTTGATGTTGAGATCAATAGGTAAGTTCTATATAATTTTATTTTAATCTTCAATTGTCATTAGTGTAGTCATTTAGTTTGAGGTGTGTACTTAATATTTGACTAACTATGCAATTTTAATGATTCATTTATAGTATATAAATTATGTATATATAATTATGACTAATTTGATCGATGCCTATCGGCTAAAAATTAAAATTAAAAGTAAATATAAATACAAGTCAAGTAGATGCTTTAATATTTCTATTTATATATTAAGTAGGATTTTTTATGGACTAACTCAAATAGGGTTGTACGAAAATTTGGCTTTAAAATTTAAAACTACTAATAGAATTAGTAATTAATTTTAAAGACGATAATTATATTGAAAAGATTGATGATCATTGTTAATTAATTCACCTATAATTTCTTCTCTTAAGTAACTAAAATTCATAATTAATGTTTATGGACAAATAAAAATCTCTGGTAAAGTGTACGCTATATATTTATGACGAGACTAATAAAAATTAATGCGTGCAAATTTTAAGTAAATAGAAATCTCACCAAGGAGATGCTAATAAAAATTAATATTAAAATTTATATTACTTTCATTTAAGTAAACGGACATGGACCCTTACGTAACATTACCTCGCGCAGCGTCACGGCATGCTCCTTGTATATTGAGAAAGATAAAGAAAACTTATAAAATATAAACAAATGATTGAATGATAAGTTAGTGTTTGATCTTTGGATCATTTGCAAACGATGTTTTTATTTCACTGTACTTGAAGTGGGTCAGCTCTTAATTGAAAAGCAAGAACTGGTGATAAATGATGACGGTTCTTTACATATGGCTAGATGTACTTGCAGATGTACTTGCAGATGTACTTGCAGATGTTCTTTACTAAATGAATTTAGTTGAAGAGATAGATGTACTTACAGATGAATTGTTGTAAGTACTGGAATTTTTCATGAAAAAAGAAGAAGAAAACTTACTCCGAACCCCCTTTGGCGATGAAGAACATCCAAATGCCTGATTAAGGAGAAGAAATTAATTTTTTTGATAACTGGTTGATCAGGATGAGAAGTATAAGAGACTTACTTCTACTGGCAAGAGAAGAGAAGAGGAAGCTGCAATTCATGTCAGGTGATGCCTCCAAGTCTTCTTCTCCTCTATTTTTTATTTCTATATTTCGGCCGTTCTTTATTGAGTTTGACCAATTAAAAGACAAATACACAGTTTGTCACGGCTTAGGACAACCCTCGAATACTTTAATTGAAAATAAAAATTAAACGGCTGATATTTGTTACAGGCACGGCTACATCCCCAAACAAAGAGATATATTTACCACTTGTTCGTCTCTTCTATCAGTCATCACCCACATAAAAAATATCACAAATCTATAATTATAAAATACAGTACCAATCGGTAATTACTGTACTGGAATTGTATCAAGTACAGAAAATGTTTAGTTTAATCGACTCAACTTTTCTTTAAGTTGATCAGAAAGAGAAGTGTAAGATTTTTACTTTTTTTCTCGAGGAGAAGTGTAAGTTATAGAGGAAGCTGCAGATTATATATTAGGTGGTGATCCAAGTCTGCCTCTTTTATATTTTTTAGTTTATTTGTTTATTTCTGGGTGAGTGCGTGTGGTCCATGTTTTATTACTTTTAACCAATAAAAATATGAATGCACTAAAACTACTTGTGACCGCTTTTAAAGAAAATAAAAATCTAACGAATGATATATCTGGTATGGGCTTGGCTACATCCCCAAATGGAGAGACTTATCTTAAAACCCCAATTCGGCTTGAACACAGCGTAAATCCCAGTGTTAAAATTATAAAAATTATTCGTTCGATTAATGATTTAGACTAACATAACTAAACAGATCTCAAACTTTAAAGAGAGGCTTAAGATGAATACTCTAAAATCTATTATGTGATTCATGTTAAAGATATCATTATGGGGCTTAAACGCTCTTATTATGAGCACTTCTAGACACTATAGAGGTAGGAGCTCCATTGCAATTAAGATGATAACTTTGAAATGTGTAAAGAGTACCTAAAGTTGTAAAAAGGCACGTCCTTGCTATAATTAAGAGGTTAAAATTTGAAACTAAGAGGTATTTAAAACTAAGTTGGAAACCATGTTCTATAATATCATAAGTTTGTGCTCTTTGGAGATATCCAATAAAATATGATAATATCATAGGCTTGTCTAGTTTTGGAGACATACAAAAACAAAATAAAAAATAAAAAATAAAAATTAAAGGCATGTCTTAATATCTTAAGCCGGTGCTCCCTTTCCTAAACTGTCATAGGCTTGTCTAAGAGGGGTAAGTGGCTACTACGAGGGATCTTGAGTAATTCTCAAAATATGACTTACCACCTATCTTATAGAATATTTTCCACCTGATTTTAATTCTCATGCGGGGCTAAAATTAAGAACACTACAAATCTATATCAAATTAATAAGCTTGTAACAATGTCAAATTCCATAAATATAATATTTTCCCTATTCTATTTGTCTTTGCAAAAGGTGCTATCTTAATATTCGGTCAAAAGTATTTGTCATTACAATTTAGTAATTTTTATGTCAATTATTATTTTCCAGTATATTGACCTTTTATATGTTTTTTTACTGTTTTGACAATAAATAATTAATAATTAGCAAATTTTAAATTGAGATATTAGTCTTTTACGGTAGGAACACTCTATTGAAGATACGTTTGCGTACGACCGGCCCAACATTGTCTATATTGCCGGTGACAACCCCTTGCCAGACTTCGTCAAATAGGCCTCTTCGTTGAAGGAGAATCCGAAGCCCAAGTAGAAGGCCAAGTTTCACTTCTTCTTGGTTTGTCAACAGCACGATCGGGCCAGAGTTGCTCACCAGCGCCGATGGCTACGCTGGCACCAAGCACCACCCGATCAGCCCCAACGCGTACACCGTCAACAATAGGATCTACGGCATTGCCTATAAGTGGTGGGACGTCATGAGCAAGGAGCTTCTGTCACGAGCGAGCCTTATTTGTGTTGTGGGAAGAAGGTAGACTCCGATGGAAAAATGGCCCATTGCCGCGGCTAATAACCGAGGCAATTGACACTTTTCCAATGGCAAATTAAAAATTGCCATGGGAATTTGTCATGGCTGACCGCCGGCACATTTGAAGAGTGGTCAAACTAATATTGTCATAATCAACCATGACAAACAATTTAATCATGATAGTTGTGGCTATCCTTGAAATATTTAACTACGGTAAAGCCAAGATTATATGGTGGCAACATTTAACTACACATGCCGTATTGACCTAATGGTAAAACTTTAAAAAACTTAAAAAATATATAAATTGTAGGGCAATAATGACGACACTAAAAATGGAGTGCAGGTGACGGCTGTGGAACGACGGCACGACAGGAGATCGACGAGGCCAGGCAGAGGAGACGTGGGAGAGTAGGCACCAATTGCACGTGGAAAGGGAGACCGGCGGTAGAGGACGACGAAAGGAGAGACTGGCAGTACTGGGCACGGAGGCTGGGGAAGCCGGTGGTTGTGGGTAATAAGGGACAGTGGAAGCGGAGGTCTGCAATGGTGGGCGGCAGCAGACGGGAAGGTGGTGGTGGCCGGCGGCATGAGGGGACGACAGAGGGGAGGGCCGGCAGCTGCAGGCAGTGACAACAGACGGGGAAGGTGGTGGTGACAGGCGGCAAGGGATAGCAAAGCAGGGAGGCTGCGATGGCGGGCAACTGGTGACAACGGAGAAGGAGGCAGGGGATGGGCGGCCAGGGGGGAGTTACTTTGTAGCATGTGGGGTGGAAGGGCCTGCAGTGGCATGCTACATGCGACCGTTAATGGGCACGTGTTCCAACACGCGACCATGGGTAGCGGGCCACTTAATGGGTCACATCTCATTTAAATAAAAATATTGGACGATAGAAATCCTGCACAAATTTTCTTATTTTTTATAGAAAATTGCCACAGTGGTAAATTCTATGATACAATTATTATTATTATAACATAACTTTCAGGGAAAAATTTTAAAAAAATTGCTACAGTTTTGGAATGGTAGTGTCGTAGTTAAATAAAGAATAAAAATTTATTTGCTAGTGCCACCGCTTACGGTGGCTTTCCGTGGTTATATTGAATAACTGTGGTGGCGCAGTAGAAAGTTGTAGCCAATCTGCCATGGTATTGGTATTGTTTTTTCAAAAAAATTCTGCCTATTACTACTGATTGTTATGACTATGTCACGGTTATATTTTGTCACAGTTAAGCCGTGGCAACCGTGATAAATTTCATTTACGGCAGAAGCCGGGTAAGTGTAGGAGGATTGACGGCGAGAAGGACTGTGAGCACCACATACACCGTTGGCGCTGTTAGGCCCTATGGGCCCCCAAAAGGGACCCTTTGGTGGCCCAAAGGGCCTAACAGGCGCCTCAACTGTTAAGAAAAAGCCCGTGAAATCGCTGGCAGCTGCTTCCCAGCCAACCTCCTCCGTGAGCTACATTTAATATCACAGCAGCAAATGTGGGAGTGGTTGGTGTACTAAATGTGAAAAATGTGAACGGAGATAACGAAGAGACGAGGGATGGATAAATGTGGGGAGTTATGGGGACCAAACACGACCGAAATGAAGCCATGTAGGGGCATTATGTGAAAAATAAACTACCCTGCCCGAGTGAGAGACCTTGAAGGCACTTAGATTTGTCATTTGAGTGAGGTGTAATAAAGAGTCCTTATTATATATAATAAGTTTTTTTTCCTTTCATCATGTTTTAGCCTTTTTTTGTTGGAATTGATTCTCACTCTACAATAGTTTAATGGGCCCTTAATATTTACTTAATTTAGAATTACTATTATTTTTATTTTTATTTATTACTAAGAATATATTGGAATTTTAAAATATTAATAAAATTTAATATATTATAATTATAGTATCAAACTGAAGTTTGTTATTTAATAAAATATATTTAATTTATATCAACCCACTTCATTAAATGATGTGGTAGTAGCAGATTCCCTTTGTGTCCTGAGTAAGCATTATAAATCCAAGCAACGGCACCAACACCTCAATTTTTTAGTCTGACATGTTCGACATGGCATGACAGTGGCTGCTCCGACCAGAGGTTGCTGGGCTACAAGCAGTAGCGAAGGCTGATAATGTGCATGCCTCCCTCATCTATTGAATGGTGTGTGCTCTCTTGTTTCGGAAAATCCATGGGAGCTTACATCGGGGGAGTGAGATTTTACGAAGAACTTGTATGAAGTACTAGATAGTTGATGTGTGCGTACAAAAGCAAGAAAAAATCATGCAATTTAAAGAATAGGTTAACTAAGCTATGTAATATGAAGAACAGAGTAGAATGTACAGATTCTGATTTTTTCCACAACTTAAAACCTGTGTGAATATGCTGCAGCTCTCTCATCACTCGCCCTGCCTCCCTTCCTACCCGAAACCACAACGGAGCTTCAAGACGTATCAATCTTCCCATGTGCGGTGGTAAAGACATAGCATGGCACCGCTCAAGTCAACACCTCAGATCAAGTATCTCCAAGCTTGTAATGCTGCAAATTGAGTCGGGAAGGAGTGCCGTACAGGAGTGCCACAAAGTTTGAGATTTCTTAAATTTTGCAGCTTGCCTATCTGGTGTGGTATTTCTGTCAACTCTTTGCAGTTGCTCAAGTTGATAGTACGGAGATGAAGCAAATTACATATAGAATTTGGCAACTGTGAAATTTCACTTCCTCTAAGGTCGAGGAAGCGTAGACTGATAAGATTTCCCATCTCTTCTGGCAGGTTCTTCACTCTTACGCTCTCTAACACTATTACTTGCAAGCTGTGCAGTCTACAAATTGATTTAGGAAGAGTCTCCATCTGCCCAGTCATTTTAAGACAGCGCAGGTGTGCAAGATTGCCAACCATGCTGTAGGATGTTTCTGATAGCCCACTAACACCCAATTCTAGAACCCTCAAATAATTCCAACCTGAAATACCTCCTACGCAACTTCCTACATAAACAGGTTCAATAAATGTCCGCAAACTCACAACTTTGCTAACTAGCTCTGGTGCTCTTCCTTGCAAATCAAACCCCCAAAAATGCCTTGTTCTTGCAACAACATGACTGGATGCCGACAGATCTATGCTCGACAAGTAAAACTTCTTCGACAACTTGCGAGCCATACAGCGCACAAGATCATGCAATTTATGATTTGCTTCAATGAGAGACCTTCCTTGCAATGCATCGTAGTAATCACTTCCAACATCCTCCAGTTCTCTCCCATGATTAGGATGAACCAAGCCATCCCCGATCCATAGTGGGACTATTTCATCTTTCACAAGTTTATAATCAGCGGGCAATAAAGACAAGTGCAAGAAACACAACTTCAGATGATGGGGAGGCAGTGGTAACTGATTCTCAATGCTGGAAATATGCCATCACTTTCAACTGGTAAATCCCAAAACATACTCTCTAATATATTAATCCACTTTCTCTTATCATCAACTCCACATAAGATGGAGCTCAGGACTTTAGCTGATAGAGGAACTCCCCTGCATTTTTGGACAAGTTTCCTTCCTATTTCTTCCAATTCTGCATTCATATCTCCCTGCCTAAATGCTCTATCCCTGAATAAGTCCCAACAATGGACCTCCTCTAAACATTCTAATTTGTGAATTTCTCTGCTTCTCATTGTTTTAAGAACACTTTGGTTTCTAGTGGTAACTAAAATAACGCTTCCCTCTGCACATTGGCAGAAGGGAGCTTTTAGCATCTCCCAATCCTCATCCCTATCAGTCCACACATCATCCAACACAAATAAAATTCTTTTACCTCTCACCAAATTCTCAATTTCATCATGCAATGCTGCCAAGCTCATATTATTATCGTACATTTTCTTGGTGGCAAATGCGCAAAGGTCCTTGAGTACACTCTTACCATCAAAAACATCAGACACACATGCCCAACTTCTCAAATCAAACTCCTCCTCAACTCTTTCGTCACGGAAGACAAGCTGAGCCAATGTGGTTTTGCCAATGCCACCCATACCCAAAATGCCAATGACAGAGTATTTCCTCTTGTTCGACACATTTCGATCAAATAAGTAACTTATTACCCTGTTTTTGTCCTCTGTTCGTCCATATATCTCAGTGACGTCCACTGAATGACTTGTTTGAGATCTGCAGGTCCAATATGGAGGAAGGGTCTCGTACTCCTTTCTCGATTTGAGTCCATAGTCGCTTGCCTTTCCGACCAGCTCGTCAAGTTTTTCAACAAGTTTTTTTAACTCAAAGAGCATTTTCCTTCTAAACGAGCGTCTCTTTCTCAGCTCAAATTCACTCTCCACTTGCAGGCGTAGGACCTCGACATTCATCCTATCCACAACATCATCAATCTCGTAGGCTGTTTCTTTCACATTGTCCACCCACTTCTCCACGAGCTTGTTAATGTACATTTTCCGTTCTCCATCGTCATGAACCAAATTGATCTTGATGAGCATTTCCTCTATTTGATTCAACTCCGAGTCGAGACCCCAAAAGTGAAAGAGCTTGACTACAACTTCAGGGATGGAGGCTTCGAATATTGACGGCAAGATGCCATTAAGAGCTGCACCTCCAATCATGTCGGCGGGCATTTCCGGCAGCTGATAAGAATGTAGATGATCAGCAGCAGTCGCATTGGAAGTGGTGGAATCAGCTATAACCATTGCTGTATTAACAGTAGGAGTGGATGATGATGGCTCGTGTCCAGCAGCAATGGGAGAGGAATTTGAGGGAAGGGAGGGGCGTTGCTTCTTGTTTGGATTAAATGCACCATTGATAACATTTTTCAGCATTGCGATTACGCTTTTTTTTGGGGTGGAGGGGGGGGGGTGTGGTTAAGTGCTGGGAGGGGGTAGGGGTTCACCTGCAATACTCAAATTTCAGATTAGGAATACCCAAAACTTACAATCTACAAGAAATGATTGAAGTGGATGAGGTCTTAATTGAAATGTGAAAGAAATATTTTGGTGATGAATTAAGGTTCCGCATAAAAAAGAGAGATGTTCTTGCAGATGCTTTGTTGTCATTAATGAATAGAATTCTTTTAGAAAAAAAGGTAGAAGAAAGCTTAATCCAAAACCCCCTTTGTCGATGGAAAACATCCAAATGCCTGATTAAGGAGAAGAAATTTTTTTCTTGTTGACTGATTATGAAGAGAAGTGTAAGTTCTTTTTATTTCCGGGCAAGACAAGTTTTAAGTTGAAGAGGGAGAAGCAGCAGATCATGTGAGGTGATGACTCCTAAGTCATCCTCGGCTATAACTTCAATTTCATTGTTTCCGGGTGAGTGCGTGTGGGCCATGTATTTATTGCTATGAACCAATTAACATAATGAATATATCGAAGTAAACAAAACACCCCGCGACGTGGGATATATTTAAAATTTATTAATAATATGTATTAAAAATATACAAAATTAATATCAAAATTATTACTATCTTATTTTTTAATAAAAAATATTTGGACAAAATTATGACACATGTATGACCTTTTACACAAACCAGAGAAAATTATATTAAAAAAGGACTACTTTCTTGCTTGTTTGCGGGGCTTACGTGACTGAAAGTTTATGAGCACACCAAGGAGCCCTTTTGTTTTTGAAACATGTTATAATTAATTAACTATTAAAGATAAAAATGGAGCAACTGGTACAAAAATTATTTTTTTATTAAAATATGCAAGTATACAAATAGCAAAAATTTTTCATTTTAAAAAATTATCTCCAACACCCTCAAAATAAAAACTTTAAAAATAAGCACAATATATTCCGGTGTTGATGCACAAATCCAATCGTGAAGACATGTAGAATGGAAGTTATAGTTGTATTGGTTCGCTCCACAAAGTCCAATGGTAGTTGGCTAGCCCACCTGTGTTGATACACATGTCCGACCACCCGACTAGACTAGGCAAGAGGACCAATTGGCTTGAAGGGCACGTTGAATTGAGGCTAGTTTGGTCATGCCAAGACACGTTTCTAGCCACTCGAACCAACAAGGTAAGAGAAGAAAATTCAACCAGTATGAGTTAAGCTAGCCAGAAACGATTAACCTATCTGTGTAAATACATGTGTGTGGCCCTATAATCCAACCAGCCCAACAAAACTGGTGACTGAACCGAACCAAGGATTAAACTTATACTGTAAGGGGACGGACAAATTTTCTGAAGCTCCTTACTCCTAAGTCTAGTCTTTGATCCTAGCCTTTTAAGCCTAGCTTTCTAAAGAGCTTCTAATCTATAAAGAGAAACTGAGAATGCAATGTTCTATTTATAGAAAATGGGGCGACGTGCATAATTACTATGTATCTATGAATAATTGTTTCAGATTGATTAGGGTATAACAAGTTTGTCTTTTGCAAGATTTATGTTTATCCAAGATACTTGATTTTACTTTGTTTTTTGTTTTTTGAAAGAGAGTTGATTTTATTTGGAGAGCAAGTTTACAAGTTTCCTAGTTTTCCCCAACTCCAAGCTATAGTAGGTGAGATGCTTCCACTCAAAACTCATGTACATGACTTTGTGCATGTATCTCCATGAAGAACTGCTAGCACTGTGGCACTTCGACCCACCATGCACCATTGCATGAGTCACCGGCACACCATGGTAGAGTCCACCTAGCTGCTTCATACAGAATTGCTAGCACTGTGGCACATCGATCCACCATGCACCAATGCATGAGTGCCACCTTGCCGATGCTGAGTGTTGGTAGCTAGTACCGAGCACTAGTTGGTCTTGGTCAGCTTAGGTCACCGTCCTACGAGTTGTATCTAAGTACTGATAGCCGCTAACGAGAACTGTGTGTAGCATCAAGCATATCTACTTGATACCAATCATTGTTATGCAATACGGAGCACTTCTTGTAGCTACCGAGCACTACTGTGTAGTGTCGATCATTGCTACACACTACTGATAGCTGCTATCCAGTACCGAGAATTGTTGTTTGCTACTGAGTACCGTTGGCCGCTACCAAGAACTGCTAGTGGCTACCGATAATTGTTTGGCAGTACCGAGCACTACTCACGGTTACCGCTATAGCTAGCTAGTAGCAACCGAGCGCTAGCAAGTAATGCTATCGAGGAACCAAGTGCCACTGGGTAGCGCTATCCAACAACTGAGCACCAGCAAGTAGCACTATCGAGCAACCGAGCGCGAGCAAGTAGCACCATCAAACACTGAGACTTGTCATCGAGTGCTAGCACCATGCACCGTGGTGCCGAGGTGTTACCCAACCATACGAGCATCTACGAGATATGGGAACTGAGCACCAGGCTCCCCATCGAGCATCCCGCGACTTGGTCTCGAGCACTCTTTACATGGTCCGTACAACCCCTTGAGAGATCACCCATCTCCCCGTATAGGGGTGGCAGCCAAAGTAGTTGTATTGGCATACACGCGTCGACCCAGCCCAACACCCGAAGTATGTAACTTGACCACTTCCACCAACACTTGTATCGATCTTCCTTAAGTTAAACCTGCCCAAAACAAGCACTGGCCTTTGCTACTCCAGCACTTAGTGAAAATTCTCGTTCACTAAGGTTTCTCGGTTCCTTGTACGTGAAAGGCCAAAACCCACCAGGAATCCCTATCTCCTAGGTTCTCAGCTCACCTAAGGGGGTAGCAGTCCCCTCCCTCCACACCAGTAGAACTCGACATCCTCGTCGATGGGGTCGTTCTGTTCCTGTACCTCCTTATCTCATTTTCAAATTTCCATGAACTTAGTTGCTTTCTTTATTCAACTGGGAGACCTTCTCGTTGGATGAGGAACTCCATCCTCTCATTTTTCTTACTCTGCCCACAGCTCCTTTGATCCAAAATCTCCTTGACTCCTTTATCAAACTGTGTTCTAATGGTCAAAGGTGCCGGCTTGGTCTGGGCATTCAAAAGGTAACATGGATCACAACTTAATATCGATACATGTACATGACTGAATATAATGTCTACTCAATAAGCAAATATCGAAAAATTGATTATCTAATTAATATTAGTCATGGGAAATATTAGTAAGCCCTAGTAATTTAAGAATAAAGCATAATATACACAAGTAAGCATTGTAATCGACCCGGTTAAAAGTGCAAACTAATGGGGTAAGTCATTTCTTCAAAAACGGTTAACAAACTTAAAGATCTATAGTTCATTCCCACTAATAAACATGATCTTACCCCAGTAGGTATTAGATGTGTGATTAAGTTGAAGGATCTTACAATCCACCCACCTTAAGAAGTTTCGTCCCCGAAATTCCTACACTTGGCTCGTTGCTAGCCCCAACCCAACGACTGGTAGCCTAATCAACTTTCCTAATCCAACCTCACCATCTAATACGGAACCAGAAAGCTCTAATACTATTTGTAACGACCCAACCCAAAGTGCAAACTAATGGGCCAAGTCATTTCTTCAAAAATGGTTAACAAAGTTAAAGATCTATACTTCATTCCCAGTAATAAATAAGATCTTACCCCTACAGGTATTACATGTGTGACTAAGTTAAAGGATCTCACAAGCATAGTCAATATAAACTTACTATAGCTGAACTTTTGTAGCTCTAAACCTTTTAAAGAATCTCCTTCAATTCGACCTTTGTAACTTAGAAAGACATCTACTTATGCCCAACCTGTGTGGTTTCCTAATTTAACTATGGTTCAATCTTTTGTGACCTTTAAAATCTATTTAGTTACGTTCCACATTTGTGACCTTTACTTTTCTTAACTGTGGCTCAATCCTTGTAGACCCTATGTTTTAACATACACTATTTTCATTACCCGACCTTTGTGGCATGAAGATAGAAGCACACAGAAAATACAATGAAGAAAACATCCTACTTAAAACTCGTGGCACAACCTTTGTTGCCTTGTGACTCTCCTTGTGTAGCCGAGTGGCTCGCCTTTGTAGCCTATGGCTCACCTTTGTAGCCTGTTGGAGCTTAGCATTTTCCGTCTGGAGTTTTTGATGGTAGGTCACAGTCAAAATCCATAAACTTGACCCACATGTGTGAGGAACCACTAATGATCATTAGTGGTACCAAGATAATAGCCTCAACCTTCGTCTGACCTTGCCTAAGGGTAATTTACCAAGGGTGACGACCTAACACGTCTATTGGGCCGTTTACTTGAACTTGGGAAATCATAAAACGTATTATTAAGCCTAGGCCCTGCAATTGCTTTGACTTAACTTGTGAAAGTGAGTTTGTTAAGCCTAGACCTACCATTGCTTTCATTTAGCACATGAAAAATATGATTTAATTGCTAAGTCTAGGCCTCATCATTGCTTTCACTTGACATGTATAAAACCTAAAACCTAGAGTTTTAGTTTTATCTTATTTATTTCAGCATAATATGCGAACATAAAAATATACATATGCTTAATCACAGATTCAACTAATCCGTTTAAACATTGGCACACAAGGGATCATAAAACTCCCTATATATGACTAAACGGACCTGAATTGCTGAGAAACTTCGAGCTCCAATTTGCACGGTTGCTCAACTCCTAGTTTGGACAAACATATACGACTATAACATGCCTACATGATATGGCATGACATGACATGGATATGATGATCGTATAACATATAAAAAATTTATACAACATGTATAATACATCATACAAACATCATAAAGTGATTATCTAATCACAAATGTAGCATACTTAAGCATAACATCAATATAACATGAAATTAAACACCTGACTTTAGAAATATATATCTCACAGGATACTAATTTAAAACTCTGACATTTTGCAAGTAGCAACTAGAGATCATGACAGTTATAACATAAAAAGAATCATTTGAATTCAAGTTCTATAGCAAAAGGTATAACCATTTTAAGATAGGTAGGTACATAAAAAAACAGATACTTGGCATTGGCCGTGAGTGCTACAGCACTCAAATTCTCTATGTTTGAGCGTTGTGGCACTCGGCCAGGAAATGGTTTCTATTTTTTACCAGCGCCGTGACACTCAAATTCTCTGTGTTCTAGAGCCATAACACTCGGGTGATGCCCTAAATTATTATTCTCATTTCTCCTTCTGTTTCTTATACTGATTTTAGTGAAATAAAGTTTGAGTTTTCAAGCTTTTTGAGCACTAAATTATGGTTTATAGTAGGTTTTTAATCATTTATGATTTATCAATACTTTCTCATGATTTTTCTTTGTGTGTAAACTACATTCAATTCACAAACTTGTTCTTAAACATGTGATAAATCATACAAACAATCATAATTTATTGATTTATCTTATGATTTGATTAAATATCATGATAAACTCTTGTCTAAATATCAAAACATAGCATCAAATTTAGCCGTATATTGAGTTCTTATTCTTTAACAACAACTCTATACTATTCTTCCATGAAACTTGCATAAAAACAAGAACTTGCAAACAATTCATATATAACTTGACTCAACAATGAATAAAACATGATGATTCATGATATACATGCATGAGCTCCATGACATTAAGATCTAGCTTTTAATTACTAATGTTTAACCTTGTTGAATTTTCCTCCAGAATTCAAATCTTATCGCTCCTTTCTTGAAGAATTGGCAAAACTTAATCCTAACTCACCAAATCTCTGAAGGCGGAAGGGTTTGGCGATTTTCTCCACAAAAGAGCCAACGAAGAGGAGGGAGAAGAGGATGTTGCAGCCAAGGAAGGGGAGAGTGGGACATGAAATGTGATTTGGGAGAGAGAGATCGTCCCACTTATGTCCTTAACCTCTTACCCGTCTTATGATCCAAACCCACTTCCTTACCCGCGTAGGAGGAAATATTAAGGAGTGTTTACCTGTTCATTTAAACCCTTGACCGTCTAAGCGTCTATCACTCTTAACTAATTCTACACGATCTAGAATACCTCCTCAATACGAGCATATACCGTGTCTTTGACCCGTAGGTACAATTTACGTACAAAACTACTTTAAACATGTTTGGCTCCACTTAGATTAACATACCAGTTACTTAGCCTCACATTAATTCTTATTTTATCCTAACTAACACCTTGTTAGTGATATGGATGCGGTTTACATGTGACCGTGTCCAACTTGTTTACCATAGATATTCCTTTTGTCAGTTTACTTATTAATTAGCTTCCTTATTTAAACCAATCAAACCTTCTTGAACGGATTTTTTTACATTCATCTTATTACATTCAAATAAATATTTTCTCTACATTAATCTTGTTCAAGACTGTTTGTCCACAAGAAATATCTTGTCCATGTACCATGTTTTGAATTTTTTTGGTTTATCCATCGACTTGTAAAAATCATAACTCTCACTACAAAATTTTGATTGATGTGATTCTTATTTTGCTGGATGGATTCCTCAGAGAGTCAAGTTTAATTCCTCAAAATTTCAAAAAAATTTGTTAGTACTATTGGAGTTATGAATTTTTAAAGGTGACATACTCAATCTGTCTAGATTTTAAAACATAGAATTTTTGTTGGGCATTGCGAAATTATAGTCCAATACTTTTCTCAATAATAATAATAATAATAGTGATAATAATAATAATAGTCATTATAATAATAATAGTCATAATAATAATAATAATAATAATAATAATTCAAAATTTAATAAGTGTTAAGGGCCCATAAACTATTGTGGGGTTCAAAATCAATCACACGCAAAATAGGCTGAAATTCGATGAGAACGAACAAAATTTTTGACACTTCGATTTAAGGGTCAAAGTGCACCATTCGTCAGGGCTGGAGTGGCTGATATCTGCTACATTACCACTCATCTTGCTTATTACTCTTCGCACAATTACAAATATGACTGAAAATATTACAAACCATAGTTTTGAACTAGTCAAGAATCCGCACTATCCGATGGACATGCTTTTCAATTTGCAATAAGATCAGATATCCCAAATGACTACAATAAGAACTGAAATTTTATTTAATGACTCGATTTGACAATAATTTGAGTTCATCTATAATTTTTTAGTAACAAAGGTAAAGTTAAAAGTGTCAATTAAAATCATTGGAATATAAACATATAGGATTCAAAACTAACAAAAAAATAATTAATAAGAACTACCTTTCCTAAATCACAATTTAAAATCTTAAGGATATACATAAATTAATAATAAGAATAATTCTAACAAGAAAAACAGTTGGCAAGAAATTCCTCGTACAATGGTCAGCATTTGGAAGTGTTACATCCTCTACTTTGCGTTTCAGCATCTTCCAAATCCAATGCTCTAGTGATGAGGGTGGGCATAACTTCTTGTTGAGAATAGTTCCACATTCAAAATGGACCAGTTGGGCTACCGCCTTAGAGGTTGGTTAGTCATTTTTTAATAAGGCCTAAATCTTAGTATTTCTTCTCACAAATTGCCAATTTTCTCATCTGAAATTTGGTAAGAATACACATGGATCATGTAATTTATTAACGATCTCACATGAATAATATAAAGATATGAATATTGAAGAAAACATATCTTTCAAATTTTTCCTCATAACCATGTCTACGTCATGGTTCAAAAACTCAGGACACGGAGTGGACTCGGCAACTGAATCAACTTGAAGCTAACTGGGAGTCAATTACAGTAAATATTTAATTATGTAAATAAAAAATTACATGAAATTAGCATTAATTGGGCTTTTGACACTTAAAATTAATAAATATATTATTTACGTTATTGAAACATGCTAATTTTATTAATCTAAAAGAATGATAATATATATTGATAACTTTTATGACTTGAATTGTTATAAAATTAATTACAACGGAATCATTCGTGAAGTTTGACTTAGCAAGTCACGGAGTCAAGTCAACTCCTGAGCTTTTGGTGTCAAAAAAGAGTTTTAAATTTATGGTCTGCATACTATGTTTGGAGTCAAAAAGGCGGCCAAATATTACCTATTTAATTTAGGCTGCTCCCTCAGGTAGCCTCCCATTGCCTCTTTGCTATTATACATAAGATACATAGAAATGTACACTCTCTACCAGGTTTAGGTTTTACATTTGTTCGCAACAATCTTCTGCAAATACTGAACCTGGACAATAGGAAAAAATATGAAAAAGATAAAAAGATCTCAGAATGTGGTCTTAATTTGTTTCTACAGAAGACATCTAGAGATTGGTGATCTACGCAGGCATAGATATTTATATTTAATTCATGCATTTTTATATTGCAATTATAATGATATCTATTTGTATTCATGTTTAAAATTCATATGCCATTTATAATCTTTAAGTAGTGATGATGAAAGTTCAGAATTCTCCGGGAGAATCTTAATTTACTCGAGTTGATAACTTGTCAACTACCTTTGATCTCACCATTTACGTGGACCTAGAGAATCTTAATTAAGTTGTCTGCCTCGATCTTCCAAAACTATATGTGGGCATTATGCATGGTTATTTTGCTAACCAAGTTAAGAAACATAGAAGAGCTTTAAAACAGAAACTTGCACGCTCAATCTTTGTTAAAAATTCAGAAAGAAAAAAGTAGTAGACATTTGATTCATTTTATAGACATAGAGACAATCTTGTGACCATTTTACGAACTCAACAAATGGGACAGCTAGTTGAAAAATAAGGCAAAAGGAAAGCCAGGCCTCCATTAGTAGTCCTGCTCAATTTGTTTTCTACGTCTTTTAAAAAATGACAGCAAAAAAATGTTTTTAATTTAATTTCAATTTTAGCGGTAGTAAAGAGTCCAATTTTTTTCTATATTTAATTGTAAATATACTTTATTTTTTCCTCCGCTTTTAAAAACATGGAGAAACATCGTGAAAAAAATACAGAGAAAAACTTTCTCCATCTTTATCGACAGGAGAACAAACTGAAAAATTAAAAAATGCTTACCTCAAAATAAGGAAGGAAATCTAAACTCTTCAACCATGACGAAAATTGGCATGGAAAAAAGAGGTTCCTTTCTCCAAAACCATGTTTATAAAGAGTAGAGAAAAACCTTTATTTTTAGGGAGAAGAAATGAATAAAAATTTAACCAAAGTTTGTGAAGTAAACTAAAAATATATTATTTTTTAGACAAGTGTGGATACTGTAATCTACAAAGTGATATTTTGTATGCATCATGATAATCTGTATCACCTACTTTCATTTTCTTATGGACGTGATCTATGTTTAATAAAATATAATCTTTCAACTAATTGTTTCAGTGTCTTGGTAATTAGCACAACAAGCTAGTGCCCGCCTAATTTTCTAAAAAAATCAATGTTATTATCACACAAAAAATTGGCAAACTACAAAGTAAACATCCTAAACATTGCTTGTTTTCTCCCACGAGTTATTATTGCTCTCCATGCACTCCTTATTAACTCTTTTATTTGAAGTTATTATAAATGCCATTTGTATTAATATAAAATCAATGGCATGAACCTCTCAACTAAGATTATAATGGCTTCTTCTTCCATTAGTTTTATCCTATACATAAAAACTCCTGAGCACTGTTTTCCCTTGGATGCCTTGTTGAGTATCGTTTCTAGCACTATTCTGTTTTTGTTTTTTTTCAGAAGAACACATAAAAAGTAAATTTAATGAACATGATGAACTCGTTATGCTAAAGAACTGCTCAGTTTGCTGATATAATGATTTAATAAAAAAATTTCAAGAAACATGTCATTCAAACAAGAGGAGATATGAAAAATTCAGAGGGAAAAAAAGAGTTGAGCTAACTAATTTGCAAACAAGCTTGAGATGAACATAATATTGCTCGAATGAGCTAGGCTTGTTTACAACCTTAAAGTCCAAGATCAAATTAGAAGAAATTTGACGGATAATATAAAGAAGAATCCATAAATTAATCTTCCAAACACCAACATGACAATTTTTTTTTTAAATTAACTGGCAATTCTTTGAAAGAGCAACTGAAACAATCTATTAAAGGAATGCTTCATTAAGAAGTGAAACAGAAAACAAATCATATTTTTCAAGAGCTTACCTATCATAATTCATAAAATGGTTAATATATAATTACTAAATTAAATATAATTAATTTACATAAATTGTAGCAAAATAGGAGGATCAATAGATAACCTCACAAACTCTTCTCACGAATGAAGAAAAGTTCGAAGTCTCAAAAATATAGGAAAAAAAATGTGATTTCTTCCCAAAGTAAGGATCCTATGGTAAATGATCCGTATTGACTATGGTTAAAGTCGAGGCTCCCAAATCTTGGACGAATCTAGGACATCAAACAAAAGATCCTGTTCAACGTTCCCAAAGAGTGGGCATATCTATAAACACTGTCCAACAACTTACAATATAAATAAGTTGTTTTTAACAAAGGTAACTCCTGAACAACAAGCATAAATAGCTTCAAAGCAAAATAATCACGTCAAGATTTTCTATTCATGATTTTTCTGATTAATTTTATATGACTTACCAAACTAACATTGGTGCAATGCAACTCATCAGGCCCTTCCTACTGGAGAAAACAGATTAATAAGCCCATACATTTATATCATAGATTCACAGGGAAAGATTTAATAAGTCCCAAAACATGCTGTAAAGAGAGAGGTTCCCAGAAGGGTCTGAGCAGCCCAAGAGGGCAGACCTGCAGTCTGTGATTCGGAGGATCGAGGCACCAAAATGCATCAATCCAAAGAGCTATTGAGTTTCTCTCACCCATTCGCATTG
>JAURVB010006598.1:0-21443 GCA_033002965.1 Piper betle | reverse complement strand
AATATTGTCAAGTTGCATGGGATTCCAAAGGAGATAGTCTCCGACCGCGATCCCCTATTCACGTCACATTTTTGGAAGCTTTCCAAAAAGCCATGGGGACCCAAATCAAGCTGAGTACAACATATCATCCCCAAACTGATGGTTAGAGTGAGAGGACTATCCAAACTTTGGAAGATTTGTTAAAAGATTGCATACTTGACTGGGGAGGTGACTGGGAGGATCACTTAGCCTTGGCTGAATTCACCTACAATAACTCTTACCAAGCCAGTATAGGGATGGGATCATTTGAAGCCTTATATGGTAGACCTTGCAGATCTCCATCGTGTTGGCTGGAGTCTACCGAAGCAGTTATAGTCGTGCTAGAGATGGTGAGAGAAGCAACTGAAAGGTGAAACTCATTCAGCAAAGACTTAAGGCAGCTCAGGATCGACAAAAGAGTTATGCTAATACTCGAAGGAAAGACCTAGAGTTCCAAGTTGGGGAAAGACATCTCCTACGAAGGGGGTGATCAGATTTAAAATATCGGGGAAGTTGAAGCCAAGATTCATAGGACTGTTTCCAATCCTGTTGTTGTTATAATATTTCGGGGATGAAATATTTCTAAGTTAGGGAAATTATTAAGACTATGAAATAAATAAATAAATATATAAAAAATAATATATTCGATGCTATCTTGGAAGGGCCGAACTTTGGAGAATTATTATAATTCTCTACCCAGTTAATTCTACCCGGTTAATATATTTTATTATTTACCCGGTTCAATGAAATACGGGTGAAGTGGTGTTTTCACATACCCTAGCCGTCATTTTCAATTTTATAAATTTTGAAAGAGGACGTCATTTTTGGTGTAAAGGGCGTCTTCCTCACCTTAGCCGCCTAGTTGTCCACTTCCTTGCCTGTGCTTCTTCCTTGCTTGGGTATCCTTCCTATCTTCCTCTTCTTAATTTTTTTGCTTGCATATTCTTTTAATTAATAATAAGTTTGTTAATCATGTAACTGATGTATGAAATCAACAAGAAAGAAAAGAACTAACCTAAAAGTAAAAATCCCGTCCATGGCCGACGAGTGCAAATTGTTGGCAAGATAGGTGACTGAAAACGAGTTTGCAAGGCTTACCCTCCCATCCTTGACAACCTCACGGGTTGTTGGGTCGAAGGGATGGCTCACCATGTCCCCTGGTTTCCGGTGGGTAGTGGAATTGCAGCTGTGAGTGGGCGGAGTTGTAAGGGTGATGGAAGTGGCGACGCTCTGCTGAAACAGATGCTGTCATGGCAGTTTGAGAGCGTAGGCGCTTGGCCTTGACGTTGGGTCATTGTGTGGGGAGAAAGGGAGCGTTCCCGGCAGTGCTGCTGGCCAGACGGAGTCCCCTTGTATTCCTGGTGGTGCTACTGGTCAGGAGTTGTGCGACTTGGTGCAGATCATGATTCGCCTTGGATAGTTTCTGTAATGCACGTGCATAGGCTTCCAATTGCATTGCTAGGGAAGGGAAGCAATTAGGGAATGACATGATCTGGTTTTGGGTTGAAGAAGAAGACGGAAGTGATCTGTTTTCTGGTGTAAAGAAGAAGGTAGGAGAAGATGAACGTTGGGGATGAAGAAGATGGTAGTTTTGAAAATATGGGTTGAAGTTGCTAAACTAATAGTAACTCGAAATAAATCTCTAAAAATAATTATTTTAATGGTTATGGGTTAAAGTTGCTAAACTAATTAATTATTAGACTAAATCAACATGGGCATAAGTAATAAAAAATACAGTAATGATAAACGAACGATAATTAATCGGCTTATTATAAGCGATTAATTTTAAATCGGATGTTTATAAGGGATTAATAAAATAAAGATT
This sequence comes from Piper betle, assembly GCA_033002965.1. Classification (NCBI taxonomy): domain Eukaryota; kingdom Viridiplantae; phylum Streptophyta; class Magnoliopsida; order Piperales; family Piperaceae; genus Piper; species Piper betle. The sequence continues at coordinate 19,600 of JAURVB010006598.1, read as the reverse complement.
TAACTTTTTCCATATTAAATTTAATTTTAGGTAAATAAAGTGATTATTTTAATAATGGGTCAGTAGTGTAGAAAATTGGTTGTTAAACTATGGTCGGGTAAAATCGCAAGCGTCGAACCTAAATAGCATAATGAAAATAAATAAAGTTTGAACCTTTATTGAGTTGAACAATTTAAAATATTTTTATTAATAATATTTTTCAATTAGAATAATGCAAATTATTTTAAATAATTTAATCGCACAACTTAATTAATTAAATTGCTATGAATAAAGATAGCGATTAAAATTTATAACTGAAGGAAAATATAATAATAGTAGTAATTAAATATTATAAGTTAATAATTATTTAATCATTTGTTAACTGTTAATTATGATTTGGATAATTAATATAAAAGGTAATGTTGGACTTAAATGATTATGCCACATGAATAATTAATTATCTCACTAGATTGTTGAGAATTTAATATTTAGTTTTTTTGAATTGTTACATGTTATGTTGTCAAATTTTAATATATAAATTAGGCATTTCGTTGCATGCATTTTTACTCAAGTAAAATTATACTTATGTATAATTTTATGTCCTCATTCAGATTAGAATCGTTGGTCGAGGTTGCGAGTTTGAACTATCTAGTTCCGTATAATTATTTGAAATGTTGTATTTTCCCTTATTGGCAACCCTGGTCGGCATAAGCCATATTCGACCACCATGCACCGAGTGCGACCGGGGTCAAGCGAATTGACTCAGTCTAACACGGGGCCACACCCTTAAAATTACTATGTGGGAGTCTTGGTCCACTTGAGTATCTGACCACCATGCACTAGAACGCAACCGGGGTTGACTCAATTCGACACAAGGCAGCACCTCCTAAAAGATTGAACACCTGTCCCCATGCCAAAAGGGGCAACAACGCGCAATGGCGTTAGACGGCTCATTATGTACTTGTTATACCGAGAGGGTGAGTAAATGGCAAACATTGGTAACTATAGGCCGTGGGCCACGTAGCGTGTGTGCGCATGCATTGGATGGTAGCTGGATGGGGTGGCCACCCCTCCCAGCATATAACAAGCTTGGTATTGGCTCATAACAACTAAAATACTCTTGAAATGATAATGGGGATTTTATTGACTTGTTTATTTAATTATGTGGCTTAGTGGTTTTATCACTAACGCGAAATTGCCTCCGCAGATGAGCAGCTTTGGACTGAAGAATAAAAGTGACTCAGGTTGGTGAATTGATAATAAAAATTGGACTTCCTTATTATTCTCTTGTGTTATAAATGTGGCTATGGGAAACAGTCTGAGACTGTGGGATAGATACTTTATATTTTAGAGAATATGATTTATTGTTATGATTTATATTATATATTGCCAGACTTATTTGATGTATTTCAATTCATGTTCTGGAATATTATTGTTACATCAATTATATTTTTAGGTAACTCCCGTTCTGGTTCGGGCGGGTCGTTACAGATTGGCCCTTGGCTGGTCTCAGTGGTGGTGCACTAGGAGGGGGGAAAAGTGTTTGGGATCGAAGGGGGCAGCGATGGGGGCACGGGGCAGGCCGAGCGGTGCATTCGGCAATGAAACGGCATCAAGAGCGTGGCGCAAGCATGCGGTTCCCGTACGTCGTGGAGGCTGGGTGGCAACTGGGAAGATGGGGGGATACTTGGTAGAGCTCCGGTAGAGGTAGATCAGCGGCAGTGTGGCTGCTGGATGTGGTGTCACGGCATTGATCAAGATGAGTAAGGGGAAGCAGCAGGGAGGGTTTGGGTGGCAACCTAGTGAATAAAAGAGTAATCTGCTCCGACTTGAGTACAAATTAATAAGTAACTCCTAAAAAATTCAAATAAAATCCAAAACAATATGGAAAAATACAATAAAATATAATATACTTAATAACATCAAAAATGACATGTCTCTATAACTAATAACCTACCCAAACTACTATATAATGTGTCCCAAATAGTTATTCGGCCTAAAGATAATTCTACAATCAAAGACCTAAAAATAACTGCATACTACTATATACTCTGATAACTAATTTCTCATCATTTTTCTTACATTATCAACATATATTTGACCCTCATCACTCAGAATGCATGGCCGGCCTCAACTTAGAATGTGTGTCATGAAACTGAACCAACTCGAACCGACAGTCTAAACCGACTCGTTTGCTAATGTAAAACTCTGACTCGAGTCATGGGTTTTACAACCTTCACTCCTTAAAAAACTTCATCCTCAAAATTTTACCCAAGGAAGTTTCAACATCATCAATAATATGAAGAGTGAAGTCTTAGCTAGAGTATGTGGTCTTGAAGCTAGTTACTCAAATATCTCTGGGTATCTCTTCTTCATTTTGTTTTCTTCACGTTCTCATGTGGATTATTCAACTCCTTGTTGAGTCCATTGTATTCGTACTAGTGGAACTCCTTTTCTTCAAAAACCTTCACTTGGCAATCCACAATCTTGACTACATCCTCTGGGTATGTTAGGTCTAGTTTTAGCTCTAACTGTCTAAAACTGAAAAATGAGAATTATCTAGATGGTACACTTTCAGTAATGACATGTGGAATACCTTATGTACATCTGACAGATGAGGTGGCAATGCCAACCTATAGGCCACTTGTCCAATGAGCTCGATCACGTCAAATGGTCCAATATATCACAGACTAAGTTTCCCACACATCCTGAATCTCATGTTTCCCTTAGTCAAAGAGACCTTTAGGAAAACGTAATCTCCTAATGCGAAATGAATATCATGCCTGCGCTGATCGACATAACTTTTCTACCTATCCAGAACTGACCTTATTTTCTTCCTAATCCACATCACTATCTCCTATATCTGCTAGATCATATCTGCCCAACTACTATTGGTTCGCGGCTCTGTACCCAACATACTGTGGATCGACATGATTGTAGTCTCCCACTTTCACTTTGAGGTTTTCAAAGGATGTAGTGTTCCACCTGGACCTACGAGTTCAGCTTTCACTTGTTGGCACACCAAACATCTAGCAACTGTGTCATACGCTTCTCTCTTCATTCCTAGCCACAATATATTTGTCGGATATCATGGTACATCTTCACTCCACCATATGCACTGTGCATATCATAGTGTGAACCTCGTAAAGAATTGTACTTCGAAGTCTGGAATACTCTGGAACAACTAGCACAAATAATCACATCTCAGTCTGACTAATCCATCTGCATCTCTGACCAATTCCTTGTGTATTCCCTATTCCAACCACTGACTTAATTGTTTGTCTACTTCCTGTGCAACCCTAATCCGTTCAAGCACACTCACCTAAAGTCAATCATGCCATCATTCCAACCAATTGTTTTTGGCGTATAGCATGCATAGTCACTGACACTGCTACCAATCCTACAGAGCCTCGAACTGGCATCCTACTTAGAGCATCTACTACCATATTTGTTTTGCCCTCGTGGTACGCTATGTCGATCTCATAGTCTGATAACAGCTCTAACCATCTTTTTTGCTTGCTGTTCAAATCCTTCTTTGTAAAGATATATTTAAGTCTCTAGTGATTAGTCAAGTTTCTAAAAGATGTTCCCTACAAGTATTGGCTCCATATTCTAAGAGCGAATATGACTGTTACGAGCTCTAGGTTGTGGGTAGGATAGTTATGCTCATGCACCTTGAGATGACGAGATCATAGGCTATAACCTTATCCTTCTTCATCAAAACACTACTTAGACCAATGCTTGAGGCATCTGTATAACTACAAAATCTCCCTGTCCTTCTAGAAATTTGAGGACAGGTTCGGTAGTCGATCCCTCCCCCATCGTCCTGAAACTCTACTCTGCATTCATTTGTCAATTTGAATTGTTCCTCCTGACTTGTCAATCCATGTAAGAGGGTCTGCTATGGATGAGAAACCCTAAATAAATAGTATGTAGTATCCAGCTTGTAAAGACTGTGGAAAAAAAAATTGGACACGGACGCGGTCCGGGAAGGACCGAACGTGTTATATTCTTTACCCGGTTAATTCTACCCGGTTAATTATTACCCATTTTATTATTTACCCGGTTACCCGGTTAAGTGAAATACGGTGTTTTTACATACCCTAGCCGTCATTTCATTTTATTTTATGAAGGACGTCCTCCACCCTAGCCTTCATTCGCATTTTCTTCTCCTCTTCCTTGTCAGAGCGAGCATCCTCCTTGTTTTGGGTATTTTCCCTATCTTCTTTTCTTTTTCTTTCTTCCATTGGCAAGCACGTAGAGTTCATGTTTAGACATCACTGTTAATTTATTTGTTGTTGTTGGTGGATATCATGATCTGTTTAATAACAGTTGATTTTAATGTTGTAAATTGTTATAAAAAAATTACATTAATCTTAATTGATAATCGTGAGGATTAAGGTTTTAAATCAATAAGAAAACAAATTAATTTTTACACAACTGAGATCCATGGCCGACGAGTTCCCCTGTTCGGCGAGATGGGCAAGCACAGGCAAAGCTTCGCCGGGAATCGGTGGCGACGGTCGTTCTGACGTCGGAAGATGATCCTACTCTCTTCGTCGATCAGTGTATGGTCGATCTCACGTGTGTGGATGCCGGCCTGGGGTGGTAAATGGCCAAAAACAGAGGATGGCGGCAAAAACAGAGGCGACGGCGGTGGGTGAAGAAATCCGGCCGTCCTGGGTGGCGATGGGTTCCAATCTGGCCGGGAAAGGTCGATAGGGGGTAGAGGGTGTCGAGGCGACCACCCAATTGAGGTGGCAACGCTCGCCGGCGGTGGAATCGGCGACGCGAACACGTCGCTGGTGTGGCGGTGCAGGCGTCGCGGTGGCTGGAAGGCGGCCGGAGTTGGTCGGGGCGACACCGCAACGGCATGGCAAGGCTGGGCGGCGACGATTGACGGCGGCCGGAGATGATCGCCGGCGGCGGCTGGAGGGCGGCTGCAGTCGGGAACAGAGGATGGCGCCAGGGAAGAAGAAGAAGAAGAAAATTCCCTTGGGTGGCAAACTTGTAAATAATGCTTGACTCGACACAGCTCGAGTTAAATAATAATACCAACTCGTAATAAATCTTTAAAAATAATCATTTTAATGGGTTATTAAACTATAGTCGGGTAACAATCACAAACGTCGAACCTAAATAGTATAATGAAAATAAATAAAGTTCGAAACTTTATTGAGTCGAATAATTTAAAATAATTGTATTAATAATATTTATGAATTAAAATAACACAAATTATTCTAAATAATTTAATCGAACAACTTAATTAATTAAATTGCTATAAATAATATTAGTGATTAAAAAATTATAACCGTAAATTAAATCATCAAGATCGGGGTTAAGTAATTATCACCGCAAAGGGAAATTAAATACTTGTTTATCAGTTAATAATTATTTCATCAATTGTTAAGTATTAATTATGATTTAGATAATTAATTTAAAATGTAAAGTAGGACTTAAATGATTATATCACATGAATAATTAATTATCTCACTAGATTTGTTGAGAATTTAATATCTAATATTTTTGAATTGTTACATGTTATGTTGTCAAAAATTTTAATATATATATATATATTAGACATTTAGCTGCATGCATTCCTACTCGAATAAAATTATACTTATGTATAATTTTATGTTCTCGTTCAGATTAGGATCGTTGGTCGCAGCTGCGAGTTCAAAATATCCGGGTCCGTATAATTATTTGAAATGTGGGAAATGATTACAGATTGTGGGACAGTTATTTTATCTATTGTCACTTATGCATCAAAACATGTTTTATTGCTACAATTTATATATTCTAGACTTATTTGTTATATTTCAATTCATGTTCTGGAATTCTGTACACCATGTTACAATTCATGTTCTTGCATGTTACATTTACATTAACTATATTTTTATGTAACTACCCGGTTCTGGTTCGAAGGTGGGCCATTACACAGCTAGGACTAGGAAACTCTAAACACCTGGCCGGTGTCTTCGGCTATTCCCACTATACTACTGCTTCTATCTTGACTGCATCTATTGAGATACTTACTACTGATATGATATGGCCGAGAAAGTTCACCTCTTAGAGCCAAAACTGCACTCAAAAACCTTCCATACAACCTATGCTCTCTCAATGTCTGCAACACAGTCCTCAAATGTTGCTCATGCTCTTCCCTAAACAAAGAGTATATGTTGTCTATAAAGACGATCAAAAAATAGTCCAAATATGGATTGAACACTTTGTTCATCAAGTCCATAAATACTATTGAGCATTGGTCAATCCAAAAGGCATGACCAAAAACTCATAGTGGACATATCGGGTCCTGAATGCAGTCTTTAGGATTTCTTCTCCTCTAATCTTAAACTAGTAGTATCTTGACCTCAAATCAATCTTCAAGAAGACAACTGCTGAGCCCAACTGGTCAAATTGATTATAAATGTGAGGAAGAGGTATCTATTCTAAATAGTTGTGTGGTTTAACATCTTGTAATTAACGCATAAACGCATGCATCAATCTTTCTTCCTCACAAATAGCACTGGTGCGACCCATGGAGAGACACTCAGTCTGATGAAACCTTGATCCAATAGTATAAAAAATTGCTCAAGTTCTTTGAGCTCAAGAGGTTTCATTCTGTGCTGAGACTCTAGAGATTGGTGCTGTGTTTGCCATCAACTTAATTGTAAGATCTACTTCTCTGTTTGATAGCAATCGAGCAATCTCATTTGGAAATACATCAGTAAATTCTTTGACCACTTGAATCTGCTCAATGTTCAGTCTATCTCCTAAACCACTCTACTTAGCTAGTATTAATGCTGTCATTATCAATTCATTGCCTCGGTCTACCTATCTCACTCCCATTCTGATAGGACATCCATCATTGTTTTCTATCTCTGCCCTCACTGTGGAAGAAAAAATGACACCTTTTGTGGTAAAAAGTCGTTGTCTTTCTTCAGCAATCTATCATGGCTCTTTGCTTGGACATCCTATTCATTCCAAATATCATATCAAATTCTTGTAGATTAAACAATATCAAATCAACTACAAGATGTCACTAATGAATCTCAAGGGGACGTAAACACACACTCTCTTGTAGCTATAACACTAGCGATGGGAGTGGACACTAATAGTGAATGTCCTAATTCTTCTATCTTGTAGTCCAGTTCTATTTGTGTGTGCATATGAAATAAAGGAATGTGTGCAGCTAGAGTCAAATAGAACTCATGCAAGTACAAAGCTTACGAGAAGTGCACCTGTAACGACTAGAAGTGTAAGTTTTTTGTTGAGTTGTTGGGGGTGTCAACTACTGGCCCTCGGCCATCCATAGTACTGCTCTACACTCACTCCATGGCAATGTTTGTAAATCTAACAGAAAGATGGTTCTATTATTTGATCCTGGACATCCATAGACCTCATAGCAATAGGAGCGTCTATCGTCATCTCTGTTGTGCTCCTTCTGGCTGATACGGCTAGGAAATTGCTGTGTTTGGTCAAAGTCTTGGTGAGGTCGAGTAGCTATAACTCTCTCACCCCACTTGCATCTCTGAGCTATATCACCAAAAGTGGCGAACTTCACTATCCAGATAGGCCATCCGAATCTCATGCTGGAATCTTTCGTAAAATAACACCTATCCTTCTTCTTTTAGTCTGAACAAAATCATGTGCAAACCTCCAGTGATCTAAATCTGGTCTCATACTGCATCACTGTCATGGTACCATGTTTTAGTGGCTGGAATTTTTGCTCCTTTTTCTTCCTGATGTCTGGCAAAATACTTCTCATCGAATTCCACTCTGTATTCTTCCCAGGTGATGTCTTGAGGATGTCGGTGGGCAAATGTGAAACCCATCACTGAATCCTACCATATTCTGGTACCATGATGCATACACGATGTTGCATTGAGCACGCCATTATTTTGAATAGACCGATAGCTGATGAGATCTATAAGAAAGCTTCCTCTGCATTCATCTTTCAAAAGAAAGGTCGTCACTATTTTTCACTAACTTTTAATACTGCCACAATTCCAAATTCCTTGCATCAGCTGATCTTTTAGACCCTTCTCCTAGCCATACATTGGAAGTGTGGTCTAGTTTAAATCGATTCACTTCCACATGCAGTCTGCCCGCTGCCTACTACTATGGGTCCATTGACATCTAGGCCCATTCTTATCTGAAATAGGGCAAACAAAGAAGCCACTACTAGAGTATTCCTCTGTCACAATGATGGAGGAGGAGGCCGCGACGAAGGTCCAAGGAAATTGCTGCCTCTCCTCGTGCCTCGTCATCCACTACTGGTCTCTTCTCAACTCTAGCTACAGAGAGAGCTAACTATCTAAGCTTTCTCTTGAATTCCTTTTGTTTTGCTGCATCTATATCTGAGACTCAATCAATCTAGCAATGGCTACATCTCTCTCCTATCGACTAATGCTACTATGGTGACTATTATGACGATCACTTTCATCCGTCAACTAACTGAGACTAGCACACTCGCCTCTCCTGGTGGCATGGTAGTCCTCGATCAGCTAGATGTTGTGTCACTATGGCAATGGCTGTGAAAGTTTTGTCTGGGCAATGGAGGGGATGGGTTTCTAATCTATCTTGTAACGACCCAGCCCAAAGTGCAACGTAATGGGCTAAGTCATTTCTTTAAAATGGGTACCCCGGAAGTTAAAGATCTATAGTCCATTCCCACTTATAAACAGGATCTTCTCCCAGTAGGTATTAGGTTTATTAGCGAATACATTTGTTAATTAATAACACACACAGTGGAAAAGATAATAATTGGACTTTTCAACAAGGTACTTGAGTCATAACTGGAAAAAAATACTAATGAACCATGATGGTTCAATGTTTCAGATGGCAGGCATCCGTAGACAGTCAAGCCGATCTGCACAGTCAAATTTGAACACAGAGAATGTGTTGGCCCAAATCCTGACGGCCATACACGGACTAGCGCAAGCTTCAGAAAATACAAATTATGTGGTTCAGAATATTGTGTAGCTGTTACCGAGAGTGGTAACAGGGAATGGAGCCTTAAACTAGGCAGCGGGTCCTAGTAATGTCCCAAATGGTGACCAGGGGAGTGCCCAAGGGAGGGCAGGGTTATCTGACCCGGGCGAGCGAGGGGAGCTTCCAAATTTAGTGCCAGCCGGTAATGGACATGATGGACTGACCCATCAGCCAATAAATTGGACATGGCGGATTGGACTCGCCAGCCAATTACGGACATGGTGGATTGGACCCACCAGCCGATAACGGACATGGCGGATTGGACTCGCCAGCCGGTAATGGACATGATGGACTGACCCATCAGCCAATAAATTGGACATGGCGGATTGGACTCGCCAGCCAATTACGGACATGGTGGACTAACCCATCAGCCAATAGATGGACATGGTGGACTGACCCATCAGCCAACTAATGGACATGGTGGATTGGACTCACCAGCTGATAACGGACATGGCGGATTGGACTCGCCAGCCGGTAATGTACATGATGGACTGACCCATCACCCAATAGGTGGACATGGTGGACTGACCCATCAGCCAACTAATGGACATGGTGGACTGAACCATCAGCTAATAAATGGTCATGTTGGAATGGTCACAAGTGCCAATATTATTGATAATGATAGGGAGTTTATGGACTTGTTTTATTTAATTATACGGCTTAGTGGTTAATCACTAACGCGGAATTGCCTCCGCAGGTTAGCAGCTGGACCTAAAGACTAAGAGACGACAGGGTGGTTTTTCTACCAACGCAGGTGGTGAACGGTTAATAAGCGGACTTCTCTTTTACTTTTCTTGTGTTATAAATGTGGCTATGGGAAACGGTCCGAGACTGTGGGACGAATATTTTAAATTATTGAGAACGTGATTTATTGTTATGATTCAGATTATATGTTGCGAGACTTATTTCCTGTTTTTTTGTTCATGTTCTGGAATATTACTATTACATCAATTATATTTTTAAGTAGCACCCGGTCCGGTTCGGGCGGGTCGTTACAAATGGTATCAGAGCCGACCTGGTTACGTGTTAGATGGTGGGCAAGACTAGGGACGTTGGCTAGGCTGCCGGTCATGGGCCAGAAAGGTCGTGGGCTGGGGCTAGCAACGGGCCAAGTATAGGCATTTCGGATCAAAATTTCCTAAGGTGGGTGGATTGTGAGATCCTCAACTTAGTCTACATCTAATACCTATTGGGAGAAGATCCTGTTTATAAGTGAGAATGGACTATAGATCTTTAACTTTCGGGGTACCCATTTTAAAGAAATGACTTAGCCCATTACGTTGCACTTTGGGCTGGGTCGTTACATATCTCCTTCAAGTCCTGTCTCACCATCCCGACTATTCTAACATGAACACACTATCACACCACTGATTGGTAATAAAATCTACAAACAAAAACAATAAAATAGAAATATACTTGGCGAGCACAACTCTCGGCTACTTTTACACACATGTAACCTATAATAACATCTACCACCTTAATCAACCAACGTTTAGCTCTGATACAAAGACTGTAACACCCCAATTCGGTTCACCCGTGAGCCGAACCAAAATGCTACTAGCGACTGAACCATTCGCTAATTTACTTAATTTGGTCAAGCCAACCTCGATCTACTCTCAACGTCTCAAGATGGTGATGCAAACATTCAATGCATGGATGAAATGTTTAGGTTTTATCTAGGTTCCAGATGCATGATGTTACGCAATTCCATATTCAAAACAAACGAGCACTTTAAAAGTTGGAAAAAATAATAATTTTTAAAACAAAATGGGCAGAGTCTCCCTAAAAGTACAATATATATATAATGATAAAAGTGTAAAACAATGTGCCCAAAACAATGCACTTCACACAGACAACCCTTCGGTAACAGATATTACATATATATAATGATAAAACGTAAACAATGCACTGCACATAGCATTCAAATTATAATCATTCTCATTTCCTAAGTTTGGTCTCACCCACATTAGCTCATCCTGTTCAATTCTATTCACATTAACCATCACACGGACCATTTCATTAAATTCACACATCATTTTCGGCAATGAAACATGATAACATTTAGTTAACATCATTCATAGCAATTTATCACATCACAGTCTCACTCATTCTCAGCAAGTACATGTGTGCAAGTTGAATTGCTACTCCTCTGTACTCCCAACAATGCTCAGTCGTCCAGATTTCCACCTACATATATATTATGATAACGTCAGTAATGAGTGTTAGTGGTTAAGAAATAACTAATAATCAAACTAGCACAAGAGAGCTGACTCTCCACGTAAATGAAATCAATCATTTACTTTGCATTAGAATCTCTCAAAAGGGCACTAATCAGAAGCCATCAACCTCGTCTTGATAGCGCCCATTTTGACCCGTCAGATGCTTCGGTATTTTCCGAACAATCATCCCTCATACGGGAAAATCAATTATCATAAAGGCCTCTACATCCTCCGTATCACTCCCGGCCCTGAGCATAGGGCCCAGAGTTCTCTCAAGCCGCACCTTTAGTACTCTTTCAATCCACAAGTGTAGAAATGCACTGCATTGCAGTACCTGTAATCCTTCACTCTTCAATGGGTTTCTCTGCACTTTTTGACAATTTCCTGGCGACTTTTACGGCGAGGTGGCCAGGGTTATGGGTTGGCATCGGCTCGGCGAGCTCGACACGACCACAGTGATGGCGTTGGTGGTGGCGATGGCGATGGTCGCTAGCGGTGGCCTCGGGCCAGGTGCCTGGGTTCACCTAAGACAATTGCTTTGATAGCTTTGGCATCAGACACAAAATATGAGGACTTGTCTAATAAAGACCCTTGAAATATTAACCTCATCTCATTTTTATAAGGGCCTTTAAGCAGCCACTTTCTCTCACAATCTAGAATGCTTGGTTCTTTCCCATCCAATCCATCTATTAAGTGCTTAAAGTATACAATGTTTACCTATATTTTTATTGTGGTTTTGAACATCCGGGTATATATAATATTAATTAGGTGATATTTCTTGCTATGTTCTAGTTAATTAATATTTTGAGATATGCTTAATTTTGGAGTTTAATGTAGAAAGAGATAGGACAAATTAAGCTTTTGAATTGAAAGGTGATGGTCACCCAATGGTTACTACAAGGAGTTCATAAAAGCTCGATGAGGATGGATGTACATTGTTTTAGCGGCATTTGAGTGCATTGAGGAGTTGGAAATTTGAATGGACATCATAATCAATTAGAATACATTAATTTGTGAACACCTTCCTTAAATTCATTGATCTTATAGCTATCTTATCTTCTATATAAAGGGGTGATCATTTGTTATTTGAGATATCTCAACTCTTAGATTAGAAGCAATCTAGTTTTTGTAATTCTTTTCCTTTCATAATGAAAAGTAGTTTCTTCTTTATAATGTTTTCTATTTTTATTATGGAGTAATCTTTTATTTCGTTCTAGAGAAGAATAGAACTTAACATGATTTAATTGAATTCATTTCAACCTCTTACTCTTTTATTCAATTGGACTGCTTGAATTATCATGTTCTGAATGCTAAGAGTGGACTGATCACCTATTACTTAGATCATGATGTTTAATTAGATTTTGGGAGAAATTAGTTAGATTAATCATTGATAATTCATCATGCAACAAGTCTTTTGACCTGTTTGCTATTGTGGTCAGGAGATACACAACACCGTATGCAATTGTAAGGCAAATCTTAATGCGTTATTTTGTTGATTAATCAATTCAACTGGGAGGTAGAAATTGAGGTAAAATAATGGATGCATGAAGGAGCGGAGCCACCATGTTGTATAATTCTCTTAGATTGGCAATTCGAGAGAATAAAAGATTCGAGTAAGATGTGATGAATATTAAATTCATGTTAAGGGAAATTCAACTGTATAAGGAGTTTTATCATTTTATGTTTTCGTTTAATTTAAAGTTATTATTCACATTTAGTTAATTCGATTGTGTTTGTTTTATTCTTTATTTCATTTTCTTTAATTAATTTAAGGAAATTCATCCCTCTATGGGACGATACTCAAATTTATCATTTTATTACTTTTTGACCGTGTATACTTGCATGTCATTGAATTTATTCTGTGAAGTTTTGTTGTATCCATCTTTCTATACCATGGTTGGGACAATTTTTCAACAATTCTTTAAATCTTTTCCTTGCCTCGAAGAGAGATTCACCATCAAACTGCAAAAAAGATAAAATTTTGTTACGTAATTTAGTAGTTTTAGAAGGAGGAAAAATATTTTAACAAAAATTTTTAGACAATTCATCACAAGTGATAATTGCATCTAATGATGACAACCACTATTTTGCACATCCTATTAATGAGAATGGAAATAAGCGAACGCGAGAGCATTGTCAGAGACACCAAGTTGCTTATACTTATCACAAACCAATAGAAAATTGATGATATGCTTATTAGGATTCTCCGAAGGTGATAGACTAAATTGTACTATAGATTGTAAAATGTCAAATAAAACTGGTTTAAGCTCAAACTGGGTCACATCCACCGGTGGTGTAATAATACTAGGTTGTAACCCTCTTGCAAGGGTACAACCCAATCTTGGATTGCCCTGTTGATCATCATTGGATACTGCTACAATCGGTGGAAGTGGAGGCATTTGTTGTTGTTGTGGGTCAATGGCTTCTTCTTCATTGCTTCTTGTGCTCTTCTCCCGGCTGCATGCAAGTTTCTCAAAGTCCTTTCAATCTCTGGATCACAAGAAAACAAAGGTGTTCATACTAATCGATGCATAAACAAATGATAACAATGAAGAAGACAATGATATAGTATATATATATATAAAAAAATAAGACACTAAAATCTAAAAAAGAAAAGAAAAAACTCAAAATTCTAATCCTACTTTAACTAAGAAAACTTGATGTCCCCGGTAACGGCACTAAAAACTTGATAGCATAAATTCAATTACGTGCAAGTTTACACAGTCAAAGCAAGTAATGTAATGATAAATTCGAGTATTGTCCCACAGAGAGATGAATTTATTTAAATTAATTAAAGAAAATGAAATGAAGAACAAAACAAACACAATCGACTTAACTAAATCAAAATAATAACTTTAAATTAAAGGAAAACTTACAATGATATAACTCGTTCTAGAGTTGAATTTCCCTTAACATCAATTTAATATTCATCACATCTTACTCTAATATTTTATTCTCTCAAATTGCTCATCTAGGAGAATTATATAACAGGGTGGCTCCCGCTCCTTCATGCATCTATTATTTCGCCTCAATTTCTAGCTCCTAGTTATAATTGACTTATCAACAAAATAATGCATTAAGATTTTCCTTACAATCGCATATGGCGTTGTGTATCTCCCAACTATAACAACAAACAAATCAAAAACTCGTCGTATGATGAATTATCAATGACTAATCTAATTGATTTCTCCTGAAATCTAATTAAACTTCATGATCTAAGTAATAGGTGATCAGTCTACTCTTAGCATTAAGAACATGATAATTCAAGCAATCCAATTAAATAAAAGAGTAAGAGGGTGAAATGAATTCAATTAAATCATGTTAAGTTCCATTCTTCTCTAGAACGAAATAAAAGATTACTCCATAATAAAAATAGAAAACATTATAAAGAAGAAGCTACTTTTCATTATGAAAGGAAAAGAATTACAAAAACTAGACCACTTCTAAGCCAAGAGTTGAGATATCTCAAACAACAAATGACCACCTTTATATAGACGATGAGATGGCCATAAGGTAAATGAATTCAAGGAAGGTGTTCACAAATTAGTGTATTCTAATTGGTTATGATGTCCATTCAAATTTCCAACTCCTCGATGTACTTAAATGCAGCCAAAGCAATGTACATCCATCTTCATCGAGCTTTGTGAACTCCTTGTAGTAACCATTGGGTGACCATGACCTTTCAATTCCAAAGGTTAATTTGTTTCATCTTTTTCTGAATTAAAACTCCCAAATTAAGCATATCTCATAAAATATTACTTAATTAGAATATAACGAGAAATATCACCTAATTAATAATATATACACCCGGGATGTATAAAGTCACATTAAAAATATGGGTAAACATTGTATACTTTAAACCCTTAACACCATCCCTACGATTTCATCAAATCCCGCTAACCTAAATATGACAAAATCCCACACAAAGGTCTTTTCTTTAATCTCAAACTCTAGACTCCAGACTCCAAACCCCTAGTGTATTAAACTCAAGCTCACAGCTGTTATTTTCAATGTGTAACGCAATGTTGAAGTTTTATGGCTAGCTTCTTTACTATTCTAAGTACTATAAATGAGTTGGTAAAAAATTTTATTAGAATTGTACATCGAACCACTCGCTCCTCATTGTCATCCTCCCCCACATGTGTCATGTAGATGTTGCCCCTTGCCTTTGTCAATCTGAGGAAGGTTATTTCTAGCCTTGACTTTCTTTTGTTCCTTAGGGGGCAACTTGCAATCTTTGTTGATACGTCCCAACTTTTCAGAGTTAAAATACTTTAGGACAACGATCAGCATGTTCTCCACCACAATTTCTACGCTTGTAGGCACAGTGTTTCCCATCGCATTCCTCCTCGTTGGCATTGTTACCTAGGTTCTTGCGGCCCGAAGACCTCACCTCACCTTGTCTAGAGATAGTAGGTTTAGTCTTTGAACTAGTCTTCTTAGCCACCACCTCTTGCTCCAAGATCAATTCATGATTGGCCACCACATTAATTATGATTGGCCATCTCTTCTCATTCTAGTGCGATATAATTGATCTCTTATCGAAAGTTAGACTTTTCCAATGCATCCCACTAGTTATATGTATGCAACTTGCCAACCTAGTCTTGTGCCAGTGGGGTACTTGCATTGCCTTGAATGTGATCTCCATGTTGTTAATCCAATTCTCAATTTTGATTGGATCAATTCCTCTCACAAACTCCTTCGCACCATGTTTATTGAATTTTTCCTTAATATGCTTGTCAGAGTCATCAACCACTCTCAGTTGTTGCCTTGCCGATGGAAGATCTTATTGAGCTGTTGGTAGAGGTATGTCATTCCTTGTCCCCATTGGTTCCCATCCCAAGCTCTAGCCGTAATCGAGCTTGGACCCACTATCCGAACTAGAACCTCCACTTCCTCCAACAATTGGCATAATTGGTAGCCTCTGTACCACCTCTAATACCACATTCTTGAGTGGCCACACTCGCTTTGAGCCCAAACAATGAAGAGCAGCTAATATCTAAGTTAATACATTCTCAGTAATTGGCTCAGGGTTTGCCAGATTCTGCTAACCCTAAGATTTGGTATTTTTTGACATTTGTAACCGCACAAATTAGTACCTCATCACAAAACAATAAAATCCTAAACCTTGGGAATAGTGAACTCCTAAATTTTAAAGTAGGGTCATATATTGCACAGTTTCAGTGGAACTACGGTTCTCACACCAACTAGGAAAACCCAATACGAACCGGGGCTACCTAACATACAATCCCAAACCCAGCAAAAGATTAAGTTCAAATTATTAGGATAATTAAATAAGTTGCGTAACAAGCAGATTGGAAGTATTAATTATTTATAAGGTAATAACAAAATTTATTAGCAATAACAAATATATTGTTCACCTAATATCAGGCCAACAATAATTGTCCTTCTCAAGGGTCTCATCCTAAGCTAGGTATACTTGAAGATGCAATTTCACGATTAGTGATGAAACAACCAAGTCTATATAAGGAAAATGACCAATTTGAACCACACAATAAAATATATGGATAATGTCTAACCTTTTATTCTAGCAGAGTGGCTATTGTGCCTATTAAACCTTGAAAATAATTAGGTTATCTTATTTAGGGTTTTGTAAATCTTAAAACGAATCCTAACTATTATTTAATTGTTACCTTTAGCATACCGGTATGATGGTATTTATGATGGTTTTAAGTAAGTTTTATTTATTGAATTTTTAGGATTGGGAGTTGTGAGTGTGATTTGACATCCATTTGCATTAACTTAATCGTTAGTTTTTTTTACATTTCGTTGTCCCACAAATGGTTGTTGTCTAATATAGTTATATGTGATTACGTTCTTTTCTATAAAATTTAATATAGTGACATCTTGAATTCCACACATAATCTTCTATATAAAGGAGAATTTTGTTGATTGTAAATAAAACATCAGCTCGTAGTTGTCAGTGCCTCGTCACAATTTTAGGTTTATATAATTACTCAAAATATTATATATTCCTATTTGGGAGTCTTAGTCAGCCTGAGCCCACATTCGACCACTATTCGCTGAGCACAACTGGGGTCAAGAGTTTGTGAGAACCCTAAAATTCTCGAGAGATTAAATACTTGCCCATATGTTCAAAGGGGTGACAAGGCGCAGTAGCGCAAGACGGCTTGCTATGCACTTGTGATACCGAGAGGGTGAGTTAATGGCAAAAATTGGTAACTACAGACCATGGGCCATGTAGCGTGTTTGTGCATACATGGGATTGTAGTTGGGATGGCGGCCACCCTCCGGCATTTTTACTCTTCTCTTTTTTGCTTGTCTACTCTAGGCTTCTCAAACTTCTTAAAGTTTATAAATTCAATAGATGCTTCCTAAAGTTTAACATTTTGATGTACATTATCATAATGTACACATATACATGTATTATGTTCCTTACTGATTGAGAACCGGACCTAAGTTGGAACCTAACTAAGATCATAAGATCATATACGTGATATATATACAACCTCGACATGATCTCAAATGACCCTCAATTTCAACTGGGAAGGGCCAGTTTAGGGTTTAGTGAATAACCTTCGGTCCGTTAGTCTTTAAACCCTAACCTGTAAATCCTAATAGAACCCTAGTCACTAAACACGGTGACTAGTGAGGAAACCAGCTATGAGAGCAGCTTCTCGTCACTTTCCTCTCCCTAATCTCAAAGCTGTTGAGTTTCTCTTGGCACCACTTCTATAACTCCTCTGTGGACAGCACCAACATCTTCAACACCCTTCCCACTAGCTCTACATCTATCCTTGTAAACAGTATTTCCAATTCATGGGACTTATCAATAGTCTGTGCTCTCTGCTGCCACCACCTCTGCTTCCTTACAACATCCCTTTAGTTCCCAGCTCCTTCTGTAAAAAATTGTGCCAAAAAACTTCTTATATCATATACATACAACTTTACACACATCATGTATAATGTTCTATCTTTAGTGTGGTTAATATGAGCAAGTAGCAATATGATATAACATGATGGGTTTACCTTTTCAAGTGTTCTTTTGAGAGTGAATAGCAGCTCCAAGTCTTTAGGGTCTTCTACTTGTGGGGAAGACATGGAAAGGTTTATGGGTTTCCAAGATGGCTTTTTCCTGGAAACGTCCGAAAGCAGGAAATGCCAAAAAGTCCTGATGGCTTCCTCTATGACTTTCATGGCTTTTCTTGCAAATATTTCTTGCCCTTTGATTACTTCCCATTTCTCATCAAGGTGATGGTCTATGTTTGAAAGAAAAATCAGCTCTATCTGGCACAAACCTTTTTTTTAATAAGAAGAGGTCTGGGTGCCATTGTTTAACGTGAGACCAACTTACTGACCCAATAAAAACATCACAAAACAACCTTTCTTGTGGAAAAGCAAGAGAGGGTTATGTACTACATAATTTTAGTTCAATTTTACTTATCAGTGTCTATGTTCACATCACAAACTCATTATTGTACCTGCAGGAACTTTTTCCCACTGTGAAATAAGTCCAAAACTATAAAATTATTGAAAAAGAAAATACCTGTAGGATAAAAATCTATAAACTTGTAGCAGTGAAACGAATTACGGCCGGAAACCATAAGGAATCTTCATCCTGACACTGGTCCCTCGTAGAGGTGCTGGTATAGATCCTCACCTTTCGTTGCGCAAATAATTATGATGAGTATGGAACCTTTGTGTTTGGCTTAATTCTTCACAAGGACCTTAATGTAAAAAGGTTCTTAGTTTGCGGCAAATCTTTGTTGGACATTAAGCAAACTACCGAACGTGTTTAGTGTTACAGAAGCACACCTAGTCATCCGCAAGGCTTGTGTCATAAACTTGTTAAAGGATTTTGATAAAGTCAAGTTTAAACATATCCCTCAGTTTTCAAATCGCTTAGTTAATGTCCTTGTAGTGTTAGGGTTGAAACTTGAAGAAGTTGACCCCAATAAGAAACCTTTGATATGGTTCATTTGCCATGAACGTATTGGCTGGATCGAGGTTACCTGCAGCTACTCCTAAACCACTATTTATTGGAGAAGCTTATAATGAATGGTATGAGGAGATAGTTGACTTTATAGCTCATGGACGCGTGCCTACCGACCACAATAAAGCCCTGCAAGGTTCACTGAATGGCGGTTTAATACCTCTTAGATGATGGTATTCTCTTTCTGTAGGGGGCTTGATGACATTCTTCTTTATTGTTTAACTAAAACTGAGAGTTTGCATCTATGAAAGAGGCTCATGAAAGGTCATGGGGTGAACACCAAACTAACATTTACATTAACTTTTTTTGTGAAATGGCTACTATTGGCCTTCTATGCTTAAGGGATTATTCTATCTTCACCCAGAATGACCTTAACCTTCGACAGAGGCGGTGGATAGAATACTTGAAGGACTATGATTTCCATATTTTATACCAT
>JAURVB010006597.1:0-20252 GCA_033002965.1 Piper betle | reverse complement strand
CACCTAAAAAGGGAGTGATCAGATTTAGAACATCAGGGAAGTTGAAGCCAAGATTCATAGGACCATTTCCAATTTTGGATCGAATCGGAAGTTGTGCATATAGATTAGCATTACCACCAAGCCTTGATGGTGTACACAATGTCTTTCATGTGTCAATGCTAAAGAAATATGTACGAGATGAGAATCACATTATCACAAATTTTGCAGATTTAGAGCTACAATCGGATTTAACCTACGAGGAAAAACCGATTCGAATCTTGGCAAGGGAAACAAAGACACTCCGTAGCAAGGAGATCCCTTTGGTAAAGGTATTATGGAGAAATCAGGGATCAGAAGAAGCTACATGGGAGACTGAACAAGAAATGGCCAAAAAATATCCTAACCTGTTTGTAGCATAAAATCTGTGTAATTGTTGTAACAAGAACTTATACCGAAGATGGATGTCCTTGGGAATACTATCATATTTCAGGGACGAAATATTTCTAAGTTGGGGAGATTGTAAAGACCCGGAAAATATATATATATATATATATATATATATATATATATTATATATCGACGCGGTGGGATCGAACGTTGGTATCCATGAATATGTTTAAATTATTTACCCGCTACCCGGTTAATTATTAATTACCCGGTCAAGTGGAAAGTATTAGTTAACCGGTTAAGTATTTTTACCCGGTTAAGTAAACCATACCATTTAACCGTTTAAACTAGTAAAGTGAACCGTACCATTTAAGAGGTTGAGTGAAAAGGTTAAGTGAACCGTGTTAATTACCCAATTACGCGGTTAAAGGAATTATGGTGAAAGGGTGCTTCCACAAACCCTAGCCGTCATTTATTCTTTATAAAAGGAGAAGGGGTCGTTGAACCTAGGAAATACCAATGGATGATGGGGTGTGAGAATTTAATGAAGGGGTCGTTGAACCTAGGAAATACCAATGGATGATGGGGTATGAGAATTTAATGGAGGGAATGGTTGAAGTGTATATATATGTAGGAGGAGGGAGTATTTCATCCCTCATCTCCGTCCCAGGCGACCTCCCCATTACTGTATTAGGGTTCACGGGTCATAGTCAGACGTAATCACAAATCAGGTACGTATAATAGATAGAACATCATACTTTCCTTGTTGGTAGCCTAAGTCGGCCTGAGCCCAGATTCGACTACCATGCACCGAGTGCAACCGGGGTCAATGAATTGACTCAGTCCGACACTGGGTCGTGTTATGTACGTGAATTTTGTAATGCATCGACATTGTTTTGGAGTAGTGATAGCCACCCCATAAAAAGGCTACGGCCGGGGTGAGTGAGGCACAGCGATTCCTCCATCGCACTGGAGTGCAGTGATAGCCGCCCCATAAAAAGGCTACGGCCGGGTGTGTGAGGCACTGGCACTGGAGTGCAGTGATAGCCGCCCCATAAAAAGGCTACGGCCGGGGTGTGTGAGGCACTGGCACTAGAATTGGTAGTGAGAGCTTCCCCACAAACGGGGCATAGCAATCACCTGAGTGCAGTGATAGCCGCCCCATAAAAAGGCTACGGCCGGGGTGTGCGAGGCACTGGCACTAGAATTGGTAGTGAGAGCTTCCCCACAAACGGGGCATAGCAATCACCCGAGTGCAGTGATAGCTACCCCACAAAAAGGCTACGGCCGGGGTGTGCGAGGCACTGGCACTGGAGACGGTAGTGGTAGCCTCCCCACAAAAAGGCTACGGCCGGGGTGTGCGGATCACAGCGGATACCTCCTCCGCATTGTTTTGGAGTATAGCGGAATCGCTCCACCGCATATTAAAATAAACTTAAGGAAATAGTGGAATGTACTTGTCTTGTTTTATCTATTATAC
Organism: Piper betle; assembly: GCA_033002965.1. Lineage (NCBI taxonomy): Eukaryota > Viridiplantae > Streptophyta > Magnoliopsida > Piperales > Piperaceae > Piper > Piper betle. Next base: position 18,406 of record JAURVB010006597.1, on the reverse strand, counting down.
TACTTAGTGTTGTAATCACTAACGCGGAATTGCCTCCGCAGGTATGCAAATACGAGATTAGGAGATTGACATCCAGAGTATGGAGCAAAATAAATATGAGGACTCCTTTTTTTATTTAATTGAGAAATAAGTGTGGCTGCTGGGAAACGGTCCAAGACTGTGGGATCTTTATATATGTTTTTGTTAAATAAAAAATGTTAGTCATATTTACTTAATTGTGAGTAACACCTGGCCAGCTAGGCCCACAATATCGTGAAAAATGGCGGGTCGTTACAGGATTGTGAGATCCCTCAACTTAGTCCCACATCTAATACCTACTGGGAGCGATCCTGTTTATAAGTGGGAATGGACTATAGATCTTTAACTTCCAGGGTACCCATTTTAAAGAAATGACTTAGCCCATTACGTTGCACTTTGGGCTGGGTCGTTATAAATGGTATCAGAGCCGACCTGGTTCCGTGTTAGATGGTGGGCTGGATTAGAAACGTTGGCTAGGCTGCTGGTCACGGGCCAGAAAGGACGTGGGCTGGGGCTAGCAACGGGCCAAGAATAGGCATTTCGGGGACGAAATTCCCTAAGGTGGGTGGATTGTGAGATCCCTCAACTTAGTCCCACATCTAATACCTACTGGGAGACGATCCTGTTTATAAGTGGGAATGGACTATAGATGTTTAACTTCCGGGGTACCCATTTTAAAGAAATGACTTAGCCCATTAAGTTGCACTTTAAGCCGGGACGTTACACTCCAAGTGTATCAGCACATCTACGACAAGCTCAGACTCTGAAATCTACATCAGAACCCACTACTAAGTAAAACACTAACATCTCTATATGATGCATGTTCATGATGTGTGCTTATATCATCTATACATCCTAATAAAAAAATAATGCTAACAAACCTATAACTAAACATTTGTCATGCAAATCAACACATAATAAGAATGAATAATCAAATAAATACACACATAGATAATTACGTAAATAATAAATACATTAACATAAATAATACCATAATCATAAAATAATAATATAACTATACTAAATAAATATACAGGCAAACACGAGTAAGTATCATATATACTCGGGTTAGTAAACGCATAAATAATTAAATAATTAAATAATAGTTCAATAAATTAATATATATATATAATTTAGTACGCATAATATGACTAATATTCCTAAGTAAATATAATGTTAACAATGACAAATAATCATATAAACATTCATCATATATGATAAACATATAAATAAAAATAAATAAATAATAATGAATAAATAAATAGAAAAATCATCATAACATCAAATCATGCTAAATCATGTGAATGTGCTTCTCAACTAATGTAGGTTCTTGAATTACCAAAATGGTTGTGAAATGGCCGAAAACGGGTTGAAACTAAGCTAAACCAGTTAGGGTTAACTGGAAATGGACTAGGTTGGCTAGGCTGATGGATATGGACTTGGACATGGGCTGGCGGACTCGAGCATGACCAGGCAGACGGGGTCGCGGGCCGGCGGACCTCGAACCAGGCAAATGGGCCAAAAAGGGGCGGCGGTGCCCATCGCCGGAGAATGTCGATGGCGGCGCGGCTATGGTCATCGCCAGTTGGGATCGATAGCGAGGGTAAAGACAGAGCTTCGTGTTGTCGGCCAGCGGAGTCTGGCCATCTGGCTGGCCGAAAATCAACAAGAAATGCTGCAGTTCACCCTGGATGCCACAATGTCGTCAATGGCGATCGCGCCACAACACTCGTCATGGATTGCCTCAAATGTAGATCTAGGCAAGATGAAGTTGTGGGGTGGTCCGACTGGCTGGAGGTGGCTCGCCGCCGCCGAAAGGAAACCCAAACGGCGGCGACGGTGATGATGAACAGTGACAAAAACTCGACCGCTGACGGCAACTACGGCGATGCTGAAGGTCGTGAGTGGTGCAAATGGAAAGCCGGCTGCAAGGCTGTCACGGCCGTTACCAAATGGGTGGCTGAGGGAGGGCAGGTGTCTCATTGGCTGCGTGTCGAAGTGGTGGCGACGTTAACACAATGAAATCATGGAAGATCCAAGAGAATTATATGGGGAAGCCAAAATTGACATGGATGACTCAGATCTTGCCACATGACACGATCTGAATGTCCGACAACTCGTGGTCTAGTGAGACCCACATATGGGTGTTTGAAATATACATATAGACAGAAAGCTCGGATCAAAACCGTCCAAAGTCGAAACTGACTCGAGTCATAAAAGTGACTCTATAGGCGGGAATCGAGGCAAAAAGGCTAAATGGGCCTCATACCCAGAACTTGATCAAGCTGGGCCCATAGGGGCACAATCGAGTAATCCGAAATTCTTATGGTGCATGCAAATGAAAACCTAGAAAATTCCAAACGGATGCTAAACGTTGAAATGGCCTAGATCTAGGCCTAAAATCCTGTTTAACCCATAAAGATCATATGTATACCTTGTGTATACACTGATAATTCATGCTCTACTGTATCATAACTTAAACTATCATATGCATGTCAGGCATACTTAGCCACTATAACATGCTGATACGGCCAGTTGGGTACATATTCATGGTCTGAAAATGAGTCTCGCTCGACCTTATTTGAACCAACTCGATACTAACCCAAATAGGGCAAAACTCAAATCGGTTAAAACCCTAACCTGAAAATTGGGTTTTACAACCTATCCTCCTTATAAAAATTTCGCCCTTGGAATTTCTCACATCAACTACGATCAGAGAACTCAATTGTAGATATCTTCTCGTTGGCATATGTAAAGACTATAAAAAAATTAAAAAATAAAATAAAATAAATAAAATATTCAACTCGGTTTGGGAAGGATTGAACGTTGGATTATTATTATTAGGATTTATATATGGTTATTATATTTTATTCTGTACCAGGTTACCCGGTTATATTTTATTCTCGACCCAGTTACCTGGTTAAATGGAATACGGGTGTTGGGGTGTTTACACATACCCTAGCCATTATTTTCATTTTATTTTATAAGGGGGCCGTCATCCTCACCCTAACTGCCTTCATTCTCTCATTTTCTTCTCCTCTTCTGGTGCCGGCTTCTTCCTTTCGCTTGGGTATTCTTCCTATCTCCCTAATCTTAATTTTCATGCATGCATATTTTGAATTGATAATAACCTTGATAATCATAAGAATTAAAGTCTTAAATCTATAATGAAAAACCCATTTCAGCGGATGATTTCAAGCCAAGAAAACCCCTAGTCCTACCGCCGGCACAGTCCCTCGTGGGCGACCTCCTCGCCGGGAAACAGGGTGACGATCGTTCCAATTTATGGCCAATCTCGCCTGGTCGGACGCCAGTCCCGAGGTAGCGAAGACTTAGGTGCATTAACGTTTTAGCAAGGTGGAAGAGATCAATCAGTGGCTGAAGTTGGCACCTTTGATGTTTGTAACTGTGGAGGCCGGCCAGGGGTAGCAAATAGCAAAAACGAAAAACAAAGGCGACAACGATGGGAGAAGAATTCTGGCCGAGGAAGGTCACTAGGGGGTCGACGGTGTCGAGGCGACCACCCAATTGGGGTGGCAACACTCGCCAGTGGTGTAATCAATGATGCAAACGCGTCGCTAGGCGTGGCGATGCCGGCATCGCGGCAGCTCGAAGGCAGCTAAGGTCGACTGGGGTGACACTACGACGGCATGGCGGGGCTGGACGGCTGGAGTCGGGAGTAGAGAATGGCGTCGGGGAAGAAGAAGAAGAAGGGTGGCAAACTTGTAAATATAGCTTGACTCGACACAACTCGAGTTAAAAAATAATACCAACTCGTAAATAACACCCGACTCGGCACTGGCTCGAGCTAAAAAATAATATTAACTCGTAATAAATCTTTAAAAATAATTATTTTAACGGTTTATGGGTTAATAGTTGCTAAACTAATTAATTATTGTATAAAATCGCCATGAGTAATAAAAATACGGTAATGATAAACGGTGAAATAATTAATCGGCGTACTACAAGCCATTAATTTTAAATCGGATGGTTATAAGTGATTAATAAAATAAAGATTTCACCTTTACCATATTAAATTTAATACTAGGTAAATAAAGTGATTATTTTAATAACAAGTTAATAAGGTAGAAAATGGGTTATTAAACTATAATCGTGTAAAAATCACAAGCGTTGAACCTAAATAGCATAATGAAAATAAATAAAGTTTGAACCTTTATTGAGTTGAATAATTTAAAATAATTGTATTAGTAATATCTTTGAATTAGGATAATACAAATCATTTTAAATAATTTAATCGAACGACTTAATTAATTAAATTGCTATTAATAATGATAATGATTAAAGATTAAAACCGTAAATTAAATCGTCAAGATCGTGGTTAAGTAATTATCATCTCAAAGGAAAATATACTAATAATAGTAATTAAATACTTGTTTATAAGTTAATAATTATTTTATCATTAGTGAAGTGTGAATTATGATTTAGATAATTAATTTAAAATGTAAAGTAGGACTTAAATGATTATGTCACATGAATAATTTAATATTTAATATTGTTGAATGTTGCATGTTTTATGTTGTCGAATTTTAATAATGATATATATATTAGTCATTTAGTTGCATGCATTTCTACTCGAATAAAATTATACTTATGTATAATTTTATGTTCTCGTTCAGATTAGGATCGTTGGTCACGGTTGCAGGTTCACTTACGAACTATCCAGGTCCGTATAATTATTTGAAATGTTGTATTTTCCCTTGTTGGCAGCCCTGGTCGGCCTGAGCCCAGATTCGACCACCATGCACCGAGTGCAACCGGGGTCAAGGAATTGACTCAAGTCCGACACGGGGCTGCACCCTTTAAAATTACTATGTGGGAGTCTTGGTCGACTTGAGTATCTGACCACCATGCGCTGGAGCGCAACCGGGGTCGACTCAATTCGGCACAAGGCAGCACCCCCTGAAAGATTGAATACCTGCCCCCATGCCGAAAGGGGTGACAAGGCGCAGTGGCGCAAGAAGGCTCATTATGCACTTGTGATACCGAGAGGGTGAGTCAATGGCAAATATCGGTAACTACAGGCCGTGGGCCACGTAGCGTGTGTGCGCATGCATGGGATTGGAGCTGGATGGGGTGGCCACCCTCCCAGCATATTAAGAGCTCAGCATAGGCTCATAATCAACTAAAAGTCTCGTGAAATGATAATAGGGATTATATTGACTTGTTTCATTTAATTATGCGGCTTAGTGGTTTTATCACTAACGCGGAATTGCCTCCGCAGGTGAGCAGCTTTGGACTGAAGATTAAAAGTGTGGTTGGTGGTTCTTTTACCAACCTAAGGTTTGGTGAATTGATAATAAATTGGACTTCCTTTTTATTCTCTTGTGTTATAAATGTGGCTATGGGAAACGGTCAGAGACTGTGGGACTTTGAGTTAGTTATTATATGCATTGTCACATGCTATTAGAACATGTTTTATTTTTATGATTTATAAATTCTAGACTTATTTGCTATATTATGAATTCATGTTCTTGAATGTTATTGTTTACATCAATTATATTTTAAGTAACACTCGGGCCGGTTCGGGCGGGTCGTTACAGGTGGTATCAGAGCACGGTTTCCCACTAGCTCACACTTTATGACTCAAGTACCTTGTTGAAAAGTCTAGTAATTATCTTTTCCCAATGTTTTGTGTTATTAATTAACAAATTCATTCGCTAATAAACCTAAGTCATAACTGAAAAGAACATATTAATGAACCATGATGGGAAAAATTTTTGACGTTTTAGATGGCAGGCACTCGTAGACAGTCGAACCGATCTACTCAGTCAAATTCGAACACAGAGAATGTATTGGCCCAGATCCTGACGGCCATACAGGGACTGGCGCAGGCTTCAGAAAATACAAATTCTGTGGTTCAAAATATTGTTCAGTGGTTACCAGGAGTGGTAGCAGGGAATGGAGCCTCAAACTCAGCAGCGGGTCCCAGCATCACCCCAGACGGTGGTCAGGGGAGTGCCCAAGGGCGGGCAGGGTTAGCAGACCCGGGCGAGTGAGGGAGCGTCCAAACCCAGTGCCACCGGTAGTCCGACAAGTGTTGCCGCCAGCTGTTGATGATAGTGACCGTTACACTGTGGAAAAGTTCAGGAAGAATGGAGCTGAGGTATTTATTGGAGGGATCGATCCAATAAAGGCGGAGAGCTGGATAGACATTACCGAAAAAGCGTTTAGGGCTCTGTCTGTGCCCCACCGCCATCAAGTGAGGTTGGCAACATGCATGCTTCAGGAGGAAGCATCTTACTGGTGGAAATCCATGGAAAAAACCACATTCCATCGACGTGAGATTTCTTCCATCACGTGGGCAGAATTTGTGGCAGCTTTCAATGGACAATATTTTCTGAGCCCGTTGTCAGAAAAGCACTAGAGTTAGCAGTTGTCCATGATTCCTGTGGTAGCAGAGTTTCCCGATGTATTCCAGACGAACTTCCAGGGTTACCTCCTAAGCGGGCAGTGGAGTTCGCCATTGACCTAGCACCTGGAGTAACACCAATTTCTAAAGCACCATACCGCATGGCTCTAGCAGAACTCAAGGAGTTAAAGAGTCAACTAGAAGAGTTGTTGCAGGTAGGTTTCATCCGACCAAGTACTTCACCCTGGGGAGCCCCTGTTCTTTTTGTGAAGAAGAAAGATGGATCACTTCGGCTGTGTATTGACTATCGACAACTCAATCAAGTGACAGTCAAGAATCGGTACCCCTTACCGAGGATTGATGACTTGTTTGATCAGCTAAAAATAGCCGGAGTATTTTCTAAGATAGACTTGCGGTCTGGTTATCACCAGTTGCGAGTAAAGGAGTCAGATATACAGAAAATGGCTTTCCGAACTCGATATGGACATTATGAGTTTCTGGTCATGCCTTTTGGTCTAACAAATGCACCAGTGGCCTTTATGTCACTCATGAACACAGTATTTCACGCATACTTGGACAAGTTTATTATCGTGTTTGTGGACGACATTCTGGTCTATTCAAATAATGAAGAAGAGCATGTGAAGCACCTGTCCATTACTCTTCAAGTTCTGAGAGAAAATCAACTATTTGCCAAGCTCTCAAAGTGTGACTTCTGGTTGAAGGAGGTAAACTTCCTTGGTCATATTATCTCAAAGGCCGGAGTTGCAGTGGATCCATCAAAAGTGAAAGCAGTCACTGATTGGCCACAACCCAAGTCAGTCACTGACATCAGAAGCTTTCTTGGTTTAGCGGGTTACTACAGGAAATTCATTAAAGACTTCTCCTTAGTAGCATCGCCGATGACCAAACTCACAAGGAAGGGAGTCAAGTTCGAATGGAGTAGTAAGTGTGAGGAGAGTTTCCAGTCTCTAAAGAAGAGTCTAACAACTGCACCAGTCTTGACACTGCCAAATGGTAATGAAGGATTCGTAGTCTTCAGTGATGCGTCCCTGTTGGGTTTAGGATGTGTCCTTATGCAGGGAGGTAAAGTGGTGGCCTATGCCTCTCGTCAATTGAAGAATCATGAGCAAAATTATGCAACCCATGACTTGGAACTGGCAGCAGTGGTTTTTGCCCTGAAGATTTGGAGACACTACTTGTATGGAGCCCAGTTCGAAGTCTTCACTGACCACCAGAGTTTGAAGTATATCTTCACCCAGAATGACCTTAACCTTCGACAGAGGCGGTGGATAGAGTATTTGAAGGACTACGACTTCCAAATCTTATACCATCCAGGGAAAGCGAATGTGGTAGCAGACGCGTTGAGTCGGAAGGGCAAGGTGGACAAAGGTCAGCAGCTAGCTAGACTTTGGGCCATGTCAGCAGAAGTGGTGGCTATCAACCCTGTGGAGCAACTAACAGGATTACTGGCAAATTTGGTTATTTCCAATGATTTAGTTGATCGTGTTAAGCTAGCACAAATGGGTGATGAGGAGCTGAATGAAATGTTGGACAAGACTCCTGACATTGTAGCTGATTCCAATAGTGTGATCAGATTTAGAGGAAGGTTGTGTGTACCCAAGGATGATGCACTGAGGCGGAATATCTTGGAGGAGGCTCATCGCTCAAAGTTCTCGATACACCCTGGAGTTACTAAAATGTATCAGGATTTAAAGCGAACCTACTGGTGGATTGGGATGAAGAGGGATGTTGTGGATTTTGTCTCCAAGTGTCAGACTTGCCAACAGATCAAAGCCCAACATCAACTACCTGGAGGACTATTGCAACCTTTAGAAATACCAACTTGGAAATGGGAGTGTGTCACATGCGATTTTATTGCAAAGCTCCCAAGGACTCAGAAGAAGCATGACTCCATATGGGTGGTTGTGGACCGACTAACTAAGGTAGCTCACTTCATCCCCACGAAATCAATGAGAACTGCGGAATACCTGGCAGGATTGTATGTCGACAATATTGTCAAGTTGCATGGGATTCCAAAGGAGATAGTCTCCGACCGAGATCCCCTATTCACCTCACATTTCTGGGAAGCTTTCCAAAAAGCCATGGGGACCCAAATCAAGCTGAGTACAGCATATCATCCCCAAACTGATGGTCAGAGTGAGAGGACTATTCAAACTTTGGAAGATTTGTTGCGAGCTTGCATTCTTGACTGGGGAGGTGACTGGGAGAAACACTTAGCCTTGGCTGAATTTACCTACAATAACTCTTATCAAGCCAGTATAGGGATGGCACCATTTGAAGCCTTATATGGTAGGCCCTGCAGGTCTCCATCGTGCTGGCTGGAGTCTACCGAAGCAGTTATAGTCGGGCCAGAGATGGTGAGGGAAGCAACTGAAAAGGTGAAACTCATTCAGCAAAGGCTTAAGGCAGCTCAGGATCGACAGAAGAGTTATGCTGATACTCGAAGGAGGGACCTAGAGTTCCAAGTTGGGGAGTTTGTGTACCTAAAGACATCTCCTAGGAAGGGGGTGATCAGATTTAGAACATCAGGGAAGTTGAAGCCAAGATTCATAGGACCGTTCCCAATCCTGGATCGAGTTGGAAATTGTGCATATAGACTAGCATTGCCACCAAGCCTAGTTGGAGTACACAATGTTTTCCATGTGTCAATGCTAAAGAAATATGTACGAGATGAAGATCATATAATCACAAATTTTGAAGACTTAGAGCTACAATCAAATTTAACCTACGAGGAAAAGCCGATTCGCATCCTGGCAAGAGAAATAAAGACACTCAGGAACAAGGAAATTCCTTTGGTAAAAGTATTGTGGAAAAATCAGGGGTCAGAGGAAGCTACATGGGAGACTGAACAAGAAATGGCAAGGAAATACCCTAGCCTATTTGTGGCATAAGATTCTTATAATTGTAGTAGCATGAACTGATACCGAAGATAATAATTAATCATGATTGTTCTGTTGCCCGTTATGATATTTCGGGGACGAAATATTTCCAAGTTGGGGAGATTGTAAAGACTGTGAAAAAGAATAATAATAATATATTCGACTCGGTCTGGGAAGGATCGAACGTTGGAGAATTATTATTATTATTTATATTATATTCTCTACCCGGTTAATTATTATATTTTATTATTTACCTGTTACCCGGTTAAATGAAATACTGGTGTTGGGGTGTTTTCACATACCCTAGCCATCATTTTCATTTTATATTTTGTAAGGGGACGTCCTCCTCACCCTAGCCGTCATTCTCATCTTCTTCTCCTCTTCCTACCGTGCCGGCTTCTTCCTTGCTTGGGTATTCTTCCTATCTCCCTATTCTTAATTTTCATGCATGCATATTTTGAATTGATAATAAGCTTGATAATCATGAGGAATTAAAGTTTTAAATCAACAAAAAGAACTAACTAAATTGCATAAGACTGGAATCCGATGGCCGACGAGTTCTCATGTTTAGCAAGTGGAAATTCACTGGTCGCATGGCTTCGACTGGTGACTGCATTGCAACGGTCACTGTGAGCTATGGATGACGGATCTCACGCTGTCAGATAGCGCAAGTTGCAGTGCATCTGGCCGGTCATCAGTGATGGCGATCGCAACTGGCGCTCGATAGTGGGCTAGTCCAGGTGCGAAGGTGGCGTATTCACGGTGGTGCTGCTAGAGCATGGACTGGAGTTGCACCTTGCGGTCCCAGCGGTGCTAGCTAGCCAGACAGCATCAGGCGACCTTGGTGCAGGACAGTGTCGCCTAGGATCAGCTGTTGAAGCAATCAACTTCGATGCGTCCTAGATGTGGCTGAACTTGCAGTTGACGCTGCTGAGGTGCTGCAATCTGAGTTGAGTCAGGTGCAGAGATGGTGGTCGTCGAGGTTGAAGAAGAAGGAGCAGTGATCTGGCTTTGGTGCAAAGATGAAGTCTGGAGAAGAGAAGGACGTCGGGGAAGAAGAACGATGGCAAACTTGTAAATATGACTTGACTCGACACCGACTCGAGTTAAAAAATAATACTAACTCGTAATAAATCTTTAAAAATAATTATTTTAATGGGTTATGGGTTAAAGTTGCTAAACTAATTAATTATTGTATGAAATCGCCATAAGTAATAAAAATACGGTAATGATAAACGGTCGATAATTAATCGGCATACTACAAGCGATTAATTTAAATCGGATGGTTATAAGTGATTAATAAAATAAAGATTTCACCTTTACCATATTAAATTTAATACTTAGGTAAATAAAGTGATTATTTTAATAACGAGTTAATAAGGTAGAAAATGGGTTATTAAACTATAATCGTGTAAAAATCACAAGCGTTGAACCTAAATAACATAATGAAAATAAATAAAGTTCGAACCTTTATTGAGTTGAATAATTTAAAATAATTGTATTAGTAATATCTTTGAATTAGGATAATACAAATCATTTTAAATAATTTAATTGAACGACTTAATTAATTAAATTGCTATTAATAATGATAATGATTAAAGATTAAAACCGTAAATTAAATCGTCAAGATCGTGGTTAAGTAATTATCATCTCAAAGGAAAATATACTAATAATAGTAATTAAATACTTGTTTATAAGTTAATAATTATTTTATCATTAGTGAAGTGTGAATTATGATTTAGATAATTAATTTAAAATGTAAAGTAGGACTTAAATGATTATGTCACATGAATAATTTAATATTTAATATTGTTGAATGTTGCATGTTTTATGTTGTCAAATTTTAATAATGATATATATTAGTCATTTAGTTGCATGCATTTCTACTCGAATAAAATTATACTTATGTATAATTTTATGTTCTCGTTCAGATTAGGATCGTTGGTCACGGTTGCAGGTTCACTTACGAACTATCTAGGTCCGTATAATTATTTGAAATGTTGTATTTTCCCTTGTTGGCAGCCCTGGTCGGCCTGAGCCCAGATTCGACCACCATGCACCGAGTGCAACCGGGGTCAAGGAATTGACTCAGTCCGACATGGGGCCGCACCCTTTAAAATTACTATGTGGGAGTCTTGGTCGACTTGAGTATCTGACCACCATGCGCTGGAACGCAACCGGGGTTGACTCAATTCGGCACAAGGCAGCACCCCTTGAAAGATTAAATACCTGCCCCCAGGCCGAAAGGGGTGATAGGGCGCAGTGGCGCAAGAAGGCTCATTATGCACTTGTGATACCGAGAGGGTGAGTCAATGGCAAATATCGGTAACTACAGGCCGTGGGCCACGTAGCGTGTGTGCGCATGCATGGGATTGGTAGCTGGATGGGATGGCCACCCCTCCCAGCATATTAAGAGCTCGACATAGGCTCATAACAACTAAAAGTCTCTTGAAATGATAATTGGGATTATATTGACTTGTTTCATTTAATTATGCGGCTTAGTGGTTTTATCACTAATGCGGAATTGCCTCCGCAGGTGAGCAGCTTTGGACTGAGGACTAAAAGTGTGGTTGGTGGATCTTTTACCAACCTAGGTTTGGTGAATTGATAATAAATTGGACTTCCTTTTTATTTTCTTGTGTTATAAATGTGGCTATGGAAAACAGTTCGAGACTGTGGGACTTTGAGTTAGTTTATTTTATGTATTGTCACATGCTATTAGAACATGATTTATTTTTATGATTTATAAATTTTCTAGACTTATTTTCTGTATTATGAATCATGTTCTAGAATGTTATTGTTACATCAGTTATCTTTTTAGGTAACACCCGGTCCGGTTCGGGGGGGTTGTTACAGCATGGCTCTTCCTCGAAAGCTAGCGGCGCACACCCCAAACAGGCCAAGTTGGAACTCTAAACTCCGAGGAAGCTCACTAGCTCCTTAATAATCTGGTTGGATGGACTATACGTAATCAAATCATCTCACTGCACTGACCATGCATGTGAGATCCCTCAACTTAGTCCCACATCTAATACCTACTGGGAGAAGATCTTGTTTATAAGTGGGAATGAACTATAGATCTTTAACTTCCGGGGTACCCATTTTAAAGAAATGACTTAGCCCATTAAGTTGCACTTTAAGCCGGGACGTTACAAATGGTATCAGAGCCGACCTGGTTCCGTGTTAGATGGTGGGCTGGATTAGAAACGTTGGCTAGGCTGCCGGTCACGGGCCAGAAAGGTCGTGGGCTGGGGCTAGCAACGGGCCAAGAATAGGCATTTCGGGGACGAAATTCCCTAAGGTGGGTGGATTGTGAGATCCCTCAACTTAGTCCCACATCTAATACCTACTGGGAGAAGATCCTGTTTATAAGTGGGAATGGACTATAGATCTTTAACTTCCGGGGTACCCATTTTAAAGAAATGACTTAGTCCATTACGTTGCACTTTGGGCTGGGTCGTTACAAATGGTATCAGAGCCGACCTGGTTCCGTGTTAGATGGTGGGCTGGATTAGAAACGTTGGCTAGGCTGCCGGTCACGGGCCAGAAAGGTCGTGGGCTGGGGCTAGCAACGGGCCAAGAATAGGCATTTTGGGGACGAAATTCCCTAAGGTGGGTGGATTGTGAGATCCCTCAACTTAGTCCCACATCTAATACCTACTGGGAGAAGATCATGTTTATAAGTGGGAATGGACTATAGATCTTTAACTTCCGGGGTACCCATTTTAAAGAAATGACTTAGCCCATTACGTTGCACTTTGGGCTGGGTCGTTACAATGCATGCTTAAATCATCCCACTGGACTGACCATTCATGCTCGAGTCATCTCGGTGGACTAACTCCTAGGGTCACTGCAAACTATGGGGATTGAAATACAATGACCTCAGATGGGAAAAACCTAAGTTCACCCCTAAGGGTCTACTGGGTAGTCAGAGCAGGTACTCTAAAGTACTGCAGGGTACTAGTCTGAGCTACATCAAGAAAAACTATCTCAGTGCGAGGTATGCGGCCTATCATCTACCCATGTCTCCCTGATCCTCATCAATGTGATAGGTCAACTACGTGTACCCTCAGGGCACTCTGCTCCACATCCTACGTCAATACTAGGGTGTCCTACGAGTCCTACTAGCATATGGTGGACTCTAGTACCAAGTAAGTGTATATGCTAACGAGTTGTATGGCTCACTGTCGCCAGTCTAGGTCAAACACTCAGGTGTCCCTATAAGAGGAACCGAACCACTCACCAGGTCCTAGCTAACTCGGTCCTAAATCAAATATCTCACTCTATTCCATAATGGAACAAGGACTAGCTGCTATGACTCTACTACATGCTATGACTCTCGTAACTATCTATATGACCACTAACTACTGCTGAAGAGGGCTCTCTGTGATGGAATGAAGGTGAGAACACCTGTACATGTACAGCGTGTCTCAAGGAGTATGAAAACATACTCTGCATGGAACTGTGGAGTCTGCATCTGGTCTGTGGTAGGTGCGCTGGTCAATGTCTGCTCATCTCAACCATCTGGAAAAACAGATAGTAGGACTAATATATCTAGAAAGGTGAGTGTGAACATACTCGGGTAGAGGCTCGGCTCTATCTAATATCTCTGGTCACATGACAAGTGAATGGATCTCTCATGAAAAATTAGTCACACTGCTCTACGACTCTAACTAGGAGGTGTCTCATCCTCACATAGTCTGACATCATGTCTCTATCTGTGGTGATGTAAGGATATCTATTTGAGTCATAATGGGGTAATGAAAACTCTGTATAGGATACTGGGTGACTCAAAAATATGGGTAGGTCCATGGACATGTCTCTAAGATCATCATGATTGGACTCTGCCATAGGTGGCCAGCCTATGGAACAGCCAATCAATGACGAGTCTAAGAGACGGCTCCTAAGTGGCTCTAGTTCAATCAACTAATAGTAGGCATGTGTTTCTCGATATCGTACTAGTCATGCACTTCTAAACGGATGGGGTTCAAACGACCCAAAGAACCACTATCTCTCCTCGAGTCTACGGGGACTCATAGTGAGGTTTGACACGTGTCTCATCCGCTCTTCAGTGGTGTGTGACCTGCCGTCCCGTACCAATTTGTAGCATTAATCTTGACTCACATGACTACTACAGCTGTGGTAGACTCTCAAGCAAAGCCATAAGTCAAGATGAGCATACACTGATGTCCCTCTATTCTGGTCAACATGATCCAGTCTGACTGAAGTCCTTGTCTACGTCGCTCCCAAGCTTGGGTGAAGTTGTCTCCTCCAGACTGGTCTATCATCGGCTACCTGCACTGTAAGTCCTATACAGTACCATGAAGGTACCTCCTATACTCAGGGTAAAGGCTAAATCCTATGTCTCAAGGTAAGGACCTAATCGTGCTGGCAAAGCACAAGGAAAACACTGTCTCCCTAATGGACACTCCCTCACTAAACCCATCATCTATGCTAAAATTCTAATACGAGTCAAATATCTCTCTCTGGCTAGGCCAAACTCTAAATGAGTTAAACCGCATATCTAATCATTTGCTAACCATATGATCTATGGAACCCTGGATGTGGGTCACATGTATGTTGTTACGCTTACTGAACAATCTGACCACTATGGTCATCCTATCTGGATATCATACTGTCATGTTCTCGTACTCTGTCCATATACATCCCTAGAAGTCTCACTAACACTGTCTGATGATCCCCATAAGACTATCACTAAGACTATCTTGCAATACACATCTGACCCAAGAATGTCAGGTCAAGGCGATGATATGCAAGATGGCTGGTGAAGTCAATCATGTGCCATCACATCTAAATAATTCTAGTGCACCTAACTTTCCTTTGTCTGGTTAATGTTACCGTAGCTATATCTTGTCCTCAATCTCTGACCCAACTCTGCTCTCAATGTTGTGACATGCGGTCTCTATGCAAAGCTAAGAACATCCTCAAGTAGTTGTCCTCCTGTAGGGTGAGGTAACTACTTGGCCCTTACTTCCACAATAATTGCTCCACTCAGTCGGCGGTAGTGCAATATACGGACGGTGGTTGTGCATCACGGATGGCAGTAGTGTGCATTCGGTCGGTGGTAGTGCATCACAGTCGGTGGTTGGGCAACTTGGATGGTGGTTGTGCATCAGACGAGTTGTGCACTCGGACAGTGGTTGTGCTACTCGGATGGTGGTTGTGCAACTCGGATGGTGGTTGTGCAACTTGGACGGCGGTTGTGCAATGGACAGTGGTTGTGCAACTCGGACGGTGGTTGTGCTACTCGGACGGTGGTTGTGCTATCCAAGTGCTGAAGATCTGATCCTAATCATGTATGTTGTGAACTCATTACTGTCTCTGGCATGTTTATCTCCATGTGTCTATCTTCCTAGAGGTAGCTGCTATCATCTCGGCTCAGGTTATCCAACCATGCGTGTCTGATCCGGAGGGGTCTGGATCATAGTGGGTGACACGTACAATGGAATGATCCAATGCTGAGCCTACACTGTATCTCCTGAAATCTAGAGTGACTGCTCCCATAAGCATTGATTGGTTCTCAATAGCAATCACTGATCTGGCCTTGGCAGATCGAGTGAAATCCAGTCAACCGTCTAAATCCGTGGTCAAAGGTAATCTCGCTCATTCTCAGTGTGTTCATGCCTCTGTCTGTTGAAGAGTGACCAACAATACTATTGGAATAGACATACACTAGTGGAAGAGGGGGAGGCGATGAAGTGTCCATGGGACTATAGATCCACCTCGCTACTCATCCTCATCCACTGCTATCTCCTCGAAGTGGTCCATCTCAAGTCATCTGTCCAAACTCTCATCTGTGCTCCAAGTACCTTAGTGGCTCCACTGTCATAACCACATCCTTCATCCACAGGGATTTGTCTGAAGGTCTAAGTTCTCCAAGGTAGGCCTCAAACTATGCCTAATGGATCTGTTTAAGGCACTCAATGGTCTATGCTCATGTGTCACATAACTATATGAGTATCTCCATACTCCAAGCTCCCTACTTGTGTTATCTCTTATAACTCTGTCTCACAATGTACACCATGTCCCAAGGAAGGACTGATATGGTGACATGCGAAAGATGGACAAGTGTTGCAATGTCCCCAATGCTCCAAATACTCCTGGTCACTATCCATCTCAACCTCAGCTAACTGAACATGTGGACACTCTAAGTAGTCCAAATCTCTAGCACATAAAAGGATAAGGCGTGTCTCTAAGCTTATCATGACATCCTGTGAGATTTATACTGGCATCCACTAAAATTATGATCTCATATCCATCTCATCATTTCACATAAACACTGGAAAAAAATACCAAATGAAATACCTGTCGACTTGGCTAAGGACAACTCCACACACTTGGCTCAAAACAAAAGTCTTCCATCTCAATTGACCAAGACATGGCTCTGATACCAATTTGTAACACCCCAATTTCAGTTCACTTAAGAACCAAATCAGAAATGTTACGATCGAGTCGAGTCATGTTTAAAGTTGTTGGTCGGTACGACTCGATCGATGAAATAGATCGAAACAACCTTCTTGGTGTCATGAGAATGGAAGACATTATTAAATATGCATCAAAACACATCAAACATAAATAAAAGTAAGAAAGTAAATAACTGCGCTGAGCTCAAGTGTGTGTAGCATTTATCTGTCCTTCCACCAAAGTCGATACAGGATTTGCAAGATCAAGCCGGCCCCAACGGTGGTGGCGGTGATGATGAATAGTGATCAAAAACTTGGTCGCCAATGGCAACTGCTGCGGCGCCGGTGGTCGTGAGTGGTGCAAATGGAAAGCCGGCTACGAGGCAGTCACAGCAATACCAAATGGGTGGCTGAGGGAGGGCCTACATCTTCACCAGCGGTGAGTCGAAGTGGTGGAGACGTTAACACATTAAAATCGTGGAAGATCTGGGAAAATTATATGGTGAATCTAGGGCTGATGTGGATGGCTCAAATCTAGCCAGGTGGCATGATCTGAATGTTCGACAACTCATGGTATAGTGGGACCCACCTATGGGTATATGAAATACATAAAAACGGAAAACTGAGATCGAGACCGTCCAAAGTCAAAGCTAACTTGACTCCAAAAGGACCCTATCGGCGCGGAATCGCCGCAGAAATGCTAAATGGGCCTTGAACCCTAAACTTGATCAATCTGGGCCCACAAGGGCACAATCAAGTGATCCGAAATTCTTATGGTGCATGCAAATGAAATACCTAAAATGCCAAATGGATGCTAAACGCTAAAATGATCTAGATCTAGGCCTAAAATCCTGCTAACTCATAAAGATCATATGTATACCTCATGTATACACTGATAACTCGTGCTTTACTGTATCATAACTTAAACTATCATATACATTTCAGGCATACTCAGCCACTATATCATGCTCATACAGCCATCTGGGCCCATAGTCTGGCAAATCGGGTAAAACCCTAACCCGAAAATGTGGTTTTGTAGTTAGCATGAATCAGCATGCATATGTGATGAAACCCTGTAAGGTTGTCTGTCTTATGCCTTAGGTCCCTCAATCGAATCCCACATCTAATACCTACTGGGAGAAGATCTTGTTTCTATAAGTGAGAATGGACTATAGATCTTTAACTTGGGGTACCAATTTTAAAGAAATGACTTGGGCCTATTATGTTGCACTTTGGGCTGGGTCATTACAAATGGTATCAAAGCAACCTAGTTACGTATTAGATGGTGGGCTGGACAAGGGACGTTGGCTAGCGCTGCCGGTCACGAGCCGAAGAAGGTCAAGGGCTGGGTTAGCAACGAGGCCAACTGTAGGAATTTTGGGGACGAAATTTCCTAAGGTGGGTGGATTGTAAGGTCCCTCAATTTAATCTCACAGTAATACCTACTGGGAGAAGATCTTGTTTATAAGTGAGAATGGACTATAGATCTTTAACTTGGGTTAACCATTTTAAGAAAATGAATTAGGCTCATTACGTTGCACTTTGGTCCGGGTCGTTACACCTGTCTCCAAGTCTCCTTAAGGTAGTATCGACTCACCATAAAGTTTGTAACGAGAGTAGTCCATCAAATAGTTTTCCAAATTATAACATTGCATTTCTATCCACCCTTGGGCCAAAAAAAATGGGGTGTTACA